>BQNB010114000.1:6346-16782 GCA_026074375.1 Tanacetum coccineum
GACTCGACTCTTAATCATGTGGTAACTCTACTAAATTTGCAGCAGTTACGGCATAACAACTTTAGTTTACGTCGTAACCATTATAGTTACGACGTAACCCATTTCACGGTTACGCCGTAACACCTTAAAACTTAAATTTTTTACCACTTGATTACGACGTAACCCATTCTACAGTACGACGTAACCTCCTTCTGAAATCATAAAAATTTAAGTTTTAAACATGTCTAAACTTGTATACGTAAACAGACTTTGTGGGTATGTTCTCTGGAAGCCCTCACAAGACTAAACTTATCCACTTAGGCCACCAATTGGTTTAAAAGGCTTGTTGCATATGCTAAATGCAACCGTGATTCCTATGAAAGTGAGTTAGGCTTGTATTTCCTGTACACTTCATAATTCTTGTAAAACCATTTTATACTCTGGTTTGTTTTGTGATCACAGGGGATAAAGAGCTTGCAGGAAGACGGAAATAATATAAAGTGTTGGGACAAATTACAAACGACTAAGTGTCATTTCTGCTGTTAGAGATGTTCGTTTCTGCTGATAGCATTAAGTCATTCCTGCTGATAGTTCAAGTAGCATTCCTGCTGATTATGTTTCTGCTGGTCATGTGACCGTTCCTGCTGACAGAGATAGAATCTGCTGTTTGTTATTTATAGACGTAATTAATGTAATTAAGGAATTATAGTTATATTCTAGTATTATCTCATTAATATAGGAATGAGATAAATTAGGAAGAGATTGAAATTGATGTATATCTCTTACGAGATTTTAGTTTTCTTGTTGACCAATTTAGGGTTTCTTCTCTATAAAAGAAACCTTTAGCATTAGGGATTGGCACGCATTGAAAATTAGAAAAACAATTTGTTATCAATAGAAAGATCCATAGAGGATCGTTGTTCATATAGTTGTTCTTCTTTATTGAATTGTTTAGTTTCCGCCTAAACATTTGCTAGAGTCTCTCAACGTATGTGCTTGTGAATTACATAAGTACTATCAACCACAAAGGCATAGAAGATCTATCTAGTACTTGTAAAGCACATAGGATAAGAAATTTTCCCGGATCTTCGAGCTTCTCGGGAACTTTGTTCATGATGATAGCAGAACATTCAGCATTAACGGTTGTAATGGCGATCTCCTCGAGTTTCTCTTTGTTCCTTAGCAACGAGCTTAACCATTTGTTGAATTTTGGCATTTCGACAAGAGCATCTTTCAATCCAATCTCTAAACGGAGTTGT
Source organism: Tanacetum coccineum (assembly GCA_026074375.1). Taxonomy (NCBI): domain Eukaryota; kingdom Viridiplantae; phylum Streptophyta; class Magnoliopsida; order Asterales; family Asteraceae; genus Tanacetum; species Tanacetum coccineum. The sequence continues at coordinate 7,585 of BQNB010114000.1, forward strand.
TTGAACATCTTCAAAAACCGGCTATGTTGAGCACTTGGTTTATCGTTCTCTCTCACTTTCATCCTCTCGGGATATGGAAGTTTAGATGGAATAGGTCTTGGAGAATTAAGATCTTGAATTTCAACATTAACGGTTTTCTTTGCTTTTGGTTTTGGAATTTCCATGAAAATGGATTCTTCTTCCTCCGGAGGTGGGACTTGTGCGGTATTTTCCAAATTTGGATTTTGCACTTTTTCCGTTGACGTCTCCGGGTTTTGTTCGGGTTCTTTTTGAGGATTTGAAACAACGGGAGTAGGAACAAGAGGAGTCGAAGGTTCTTCCAAAATTTTACCGCTCCTTGTGGTGATAGCATTAATTTGCTGACGAGGGTTAGTTACGGTTTGACTTGGAAGAGTTCCTGAATTCGAAGTAGAGGCGGAATTTTTGAAATTATCACAAAGACTTGTCAACAAACTCGTAACATTAGCCATTTGATTTTGCAAATTTTGACCTTGATTTTGAACATTCTTCAACACCGCATCGTTTGCCTTGACGTAGTTTTCAAAATCCGTTTTCGAAACACCTTGAATTTGTATGCAGTGCTAGGAGCTTGTAGATTGTTGGAACTCAGGATAAACTGGGTGTTGATTGTTGGTGGTTGATAAACTTGACGTTGATTGTTTTGATGATTTTGATTGAAATTGTTTCCACGGTTTATTGATTTCGAATTGAAATTGTTTCCTTGATATCGGCTTTGGTTTCCTTGGTTGTTTTGAACATGTAAAACCGGGTGGTCTCATCTAATTTACCAAATTATGAGATTCCATTAAACAAATTGCCAACGCGCGGTTTTTTTGGAATGATGAAAGTTGTCTATAAAAATGGGAAATTTATTCCTTGTTAACGGAAAATTGTTGAAGTTATGGTTTGAACCACATGTGACACAAACTTCCTCGACTGCTTTGACGGTAGCAGGAGTCGTAACATTCTTTTCACTAATCATCTTTTCTAATCGTTCTTCATGAATATCCATTTTGTCTTCAAGAGAAGCGGCGAGTTGTTGAAATTCAAAAGAATTAGAAGGTGTAGAAGTAGAAAGAGGAGCATTCATACTCGCTCTTGGTTCAATTGCACGACTTCGAGAATAACGAACCTTAGATTTACTCTCGATAATGGCTAAACCATCACGAGGCATCTTATCTAGAAAATTTCCACCCGTGGCGGAATCTAAAGCATCTTGATCATTGGTATTCAAAGAATTGTAGAACGTAACAATTTTGATGTAATACCGAGAACCCAGATGAGACATATAGACGAAGAAGTCCTTTGAACGTTCCATGCTATCGTTCAAAGTTTCCTTCGTTTTTAGTAGAAAGTGGTGATCTTCATTTCTAAGGAAAGTTGTTTCCGAAGGTGGAAAGAATTGGTTTATGAATATCAAAACAAGATCAAGCCACTACGTTAGAATCGATCGAGGTGTGGTAAACCTTATATAGCCAAGGTCCAGGGCTTACACCTTCGAAGAAGAAAGGAAAAAGCAAAAGCTTAATACGTTGTATTTGGAAACTTCGTATGTCTAAAACGTAGAAGTAACCTTGTTTGAAAAATCAGTAGATGATTATGTAAGGTCTTGTTTACCTGAAATTGATTACTGTTGCACAAGATTAATCAAAGTTTGTTTAAGCACAAAATATTTGCATTTATTGTTGGAACAAACAATTGATCCTTCGTATCCCTCGATGGAGCTTGTAGCATTTGAGCCATGGTACGATTGTCGGCCATTGGAAACTCGGGTTCCTCAACAATAACCGTTGTTAATTGTTGTTGTCGACGATTTCGATTACGAGCTTGAGAACGAGTGCGCATGCACTAAAAATAAAGAAATTAAAAAGTAAACAAAAATTACAACTAAAAATTTTTTTGGATTTTTTTAATTTTTTTTTTAACAATCTATTTTAAACGGATACACGAAGACAACTTAAAACCAAATAATCAACTTACTTCACGGTAGCTCTTAAAAAAATTTCTCTTAAGGTAGCCGTATTTCGTTAAGTGACACAAAAGACAAAGATTTTTTGATGTTTGGGTTCGACTTGGGAACTTTTCAAGTTCACCGGAACTTATTGATGATAATACCTCAATTGAAGGTATTATATGCTGGTGTTCGTTTACCAACTTTGTGTATTTTTTTTTTAAGGACAATTTTTTTTATTTTTGATTGTTTGTTTTTTTTTGTTTTTTTTATTATGACAACTATACTAAAAAGAAAAAGAAAATATTTTTTACTTTATATATATTATTATTTTTTTTGGATTTTGGAAATATTTAACAAAAATGAAACTTTCGAGGATGAAAGGATCTTCAAACCAAACTCAACAAACGTAAACAACGGAATCTTTAACACAAGTCCCCGGCAGCGGCGCCAAAAACTTGATGTGAAGTTTTATATATAATAAAATATACTAATAATATAACCAAAAGAGCAATTAAGAACTTTCCTAAAGTCTCCCTTAAGAAAAGCTCACTCTAAAAGATATATATAATATATAATACGTATATTTAACCGGGAAGTGTGATCACCCGGGTCGTTTCCCCAACGACTTATGAAATTGAAACCTTGCTTTAGTTTGGATTATGATTTGAATGAGAGAAAAGATATTTTTGAGTATCTATTACTACTAAATAAAAGCAACAATCAATTAAAAGCAATTAAACACTTAAACTAATTAACGGGAACAAATAAAACGCGACAAATAAGCAAATACACTAAATTAACTCCTAAAAATGCAAACTAAATTTCTAAACCTAAATTAGGACAAAAGAAAATTTTAAGAAAAAGAAAAACATTTTTTTATTATTTTTGAATTTATTATGAATTAAAAACTATTTTAATCTAACTAAATCCTAAAAAATAGCAAATTAAGTACTAAAAATTTAGAAAAATGATTTTTAAACTTAGAAAAGTCTAAAATAACATAAAAACTCAGAAAACTATTTTAACTATTTTTAAAATTAAAATCCTATTTTTAAACTTAAAATTAAAGGCTCAAAAATGAAAATTAAAATCTAAAAGGTGTAAAAATGATTTTACTGAATGTAAACCTAAAATTAACTTTTATAAAACTAAAAACTATTTTTTTGTAATTTTCTTATACTTTTTTCTATTTTTTATGAATTTTCTAAAATTAAAACTTTTGAAAAATCCTAAAAAATAAACTAATTAATGGAAAAATGTGATAAATTCAGGAAAAGTCTATGATGCAACAAAGATTACTAGAAAAATAAAAGACACAACTCAGCTTATCAAATAAGCTGAGAAAATGGCTTATTAGGCTACGGCTTATTATAAAAGAAAGAAAAGAAAACGTGTACAAGTATTTAATGAAAGGAAAAAATGATGGATGAGCTATTAAAGCAAAGTGTTAAGTCGTGTGTGTTGTGTGCAAGAGGTCGTGGGTTCGAGATTCGCAGACACCCCTTTTTGCTATTTTTTATTTTTTTGAAATTTCTTGAAAAACAACTGAAACTTATAAAGCCAACATTTCTAAGAACTTTTAATAAAAGGCGTTTAAGCTATAACTCAAAGATGAGCTCAAAAAGAGCTTATGAATGTCTGCTTACAGAAAGTAAGCTTTTGGGCTCAAAAATGCTTGTTTGGACATATAAGCTTGCACAAGCTTCAATTTAAGCTCAAATTTAAAGACAAAAGAAGTTCTAAGCAGCTTAAGAAGTATTTGAACTAAAAATGAAAAGCAAAATAAGCTAGGAACACAATAAATTCTTTAAATCTAATGCTCAAGAGAGTAAACTCAGGAAAATGCATAAATGACTCAAAATTCTAAAGAGCTAATAAACTCAATAAGCTGAGACATAAGCTACCATTTTGAAAACTTGACTAATGATACTTAAAATATAAGACTCAATCATAAAAACATATACCATAAGCTAGGAAATCAAAAATCTAAATCACTAAGCTAATACTACTGTTTTTTTGGCTTTATGGCTAATTAATGACTTTTTTAAGCTAAGTGGGTACCTAGGAAAAAAATAAGCTAAGTAATGAAAACTAAGACTTGAGCTTTCTTTAAGCTATGTCTAATTCTATAAATTAACTTGAATTTTTTGAATCGAAATCTTAAAATTAATAATGCTAAAATGAATAAAAAGGATAGGCTGTAGCTTCTAACATGTTAGTTACTTCACGGTGCACTTGACAAGAAGTGCAAGAACATTAATGGGGGAAAGTTAAAGTGTGGAGAATTAATGATTTTTTAATTATAATAATTGGGGGTGTGGGAAAATTATCAGTATTCATTTTAAAAATCAGTCATAGGAGTGGAGGTCGGAAGCGATTACCAAGGATATGGATTTTTGTTTTGGTAAATGAGTGCTGAGACAAGACTTATTAAGAAAATAAATGATTGTTGATATGTTAAAAGAAACAGGCAAAACTTGTTTTAAAACTTGAGAATCATAAGAAAACTCAACTGGTCTATAATGAAATTTAACCAATACTTTGACTATTTTGATCCAAACTGCTTAGGATCCAAACACAGCCTTTAAGGTTTTTGACAGATTTTATTTTTTTTTGGCCCTTTATGAATCTATGATTTTAATGAACAATTCCTAAATACACAGACTATTAAGCCAACACTAACCATCCGAATTGAAACTTATTTTCAACTCCTCTCACTATAAGTCTAGAAACACAAAATTAGGATTATGCCTTAAGAAATTATCTAATGACAGATTATGAAGAACAAATTTAAGAAAATTAAGTTCTAATGCATAGGATTTAAAAACAGATGTTAAAATGCAAGCAATAAGCACAATTAAACAGAGTTAAGCTCAAATAAGCATTTAGATAAACAAACATATTAAGCAAATAAGCAACTAATGAATAACTAAGCTAATCTAAACTAGGAAATTAAAACAAGGAATTTAAATGAAAACTAACCAATTGCTTCAGCTTAAATGAACGGTGCTGGAGAGGGAGAAGACAATTATCAGCTTCAACTCTAGCTTATCCAAATTGGATAAGCTATATAGAAGTCCATGGGAGCTCATCAATGGTTTAGCTCCCATTCCAAAAGTCACAATCCATAAAGCTAAGTAATTAGGTTGTGTTTTAGTTTAAAGACATTAGACTGAATAAGCTCTATTATAAGCTTTTAGACTTATAGAGAGGCTGTTGAGCTGATCACAAGCTGATAATCATAACACAAACACTTGAGCTTAAATTTGAGAGTAGAAGGAACTAGTTTGAAAAGAAAGAGACTTGTATTAATGAAAATTGATTACACTATTAGAACTTTGATATTACAAATGAGTATGAAAATTAAAAGGTAACATAAGCTAAAATTAAGCTATTAAGCTAAAACATACTACTAGGTGTCAAAAGAACAAAAGAAGATAAAATGTGTGTGTGTAAGTGTCGCAGCGAATCTTATCGCAAGCTGATGAATTGTTTCAAGGTCTATGGCTGCATCCCAAGCTCCTTTCAATCATTGCCGTCTAAAATTCTCATCAATTGGAAGCTAATCTAAGCTTTTGATCAAGAAGACTCACGTCACAACGGATTTGCCAAGCAGGCAATCCTTTTGATGTGACGTCCTAGGTGCTAGTTATATGAAGTGCTTCGTAGTAAAAAAACCCCTCTTCTTTGTACTTTCTCTATATCCACGTGGCTAGATATCTTGAGTGAACCAATAAGACTCTTGGGGAATTTGACTTATTTCTCCCTGTCACATTGTGTTTATTGTCCCAAGAATAGTATCCTTTTTGACCCTCCATTGGTAAAAGCCCCTCTCCATTTGACTGCGTGGTGAATTTGGGGACGCTGAATGAACAGTAGTTCATTTCTCGCCGCCCGTTTCTTTTTAACTTAAATAAGGGTAACTTCGTTTGAATCTTTGGAGTATATTAGCAATAAGTTCCCTTCTCATTGGTTTATTAAATCGTAACGAAAAATAACTTTCATAATTGGCAGTTTAAGTCCTTGTGGTTTAATAAAAGGGAATTGGGCTAGGGTTTTGGGTAAATTTAAGGCCCATTTAGCTTTAGGATCATTTGTGTAAACTTTTGAAACTTAAGGGACTTAAATGGAATATTTTTGAGGATCATGGTCCTTTTGCCTACTGTTTGACAAGGGTTGACTTTCTTTGACTTTGACCATTTTTGACATGAAGCTTGACTTTTCTGGCTTTGACTTTGAATCTTTGGGCTTCTCTATGTGCTCTTCCCTTATCTCGTGTCAGTTTTTGCCGTTTTTGACGGTTTTCTTTGAATTTTTGACAAATCCGTACCTGCACACACAAAACACAAAAACAAGTCATTTTTTGCCATATTAGTCTGTTTTGGGGCTTAATTGGGATAGGGGCCTTTTTCGGTATAACGGATATTGTGTATTTTAACACTTATCAAAGGACCTGATTTAGTTCAAGAGAACAACTGAGAGAGATCTCGCAGATTAAGATAGACTAAGGTAGCGCGTGATTGTCAGTAAAAGTTATGCTGATAAGAGGAGAAGCCTCGAGAGTTTAGTGTAGTGACTATGTCTACTCAAAGTGACGCCTTGGAAAGGGTTGTGGTACACTTTGGGATAGGAGAGATTAGTACCTAGATTCTTCAAACCTTTTGAGATTGTTGAGAAAAGTATGTCCCCGTGGCCTATCGGTTAGATTTGCTTGAGGAGTTGAATGGTGTTCATGACACGTTTTCCACGTGTCGAACTTAAAAAGTGTTTGGCTGATCCAACACTACAAGTGCCTTTGGATGAGATCCAAGTTGATGCTAAGTTAAATTTGAGGTAAGATCCTGTGGGTCATCTCTCTACTCTAATAGACAGAGTTTTAAGCAAGCTGAAGTGAAGTAGGATTGTCTCTCTCTCTAAAGGGCAGGTTACGGTAGAAGTTGGAAAACATGGGTCCTAGGAATTTAACATGGTACTTGAGGGAGCATATGAAAGTGTTGTGTACCCCGCATTTTTTAGTGGGTGTTAGTAGGCTGAGGTTTTTGTCCAGAAAACATTCTTTTTAGGGGGTGTGAGGGGAGGTAGAATGGTAACCTTTGCCCCTTTTTGTGTTCTGAATTTTCATTATAGTTCTTTGGACTATTGACGTTTGCATTTATTCCGATTTTGTACCGTGTTAACCGGTGGGATTTGTTGAGAATTATGGTAATTTAAGGTTATTTGTGAATAATATTCTTCTTTTAGAGGATATTATTATGTTATTTGTATTTCGGGTGGTTTGACCCGTGAGTTTTGAGAAATGCCGAAAAAACATGTCCCGACACGTTCGTTAATGTCCAAAGAGTCTTTTATGAACAGGTTTAAAAGTGTCTACAAATATGTCATGGAAATACACAGTCTAGGTTTAATGGAAAAGTATTTTAAGGTGAATAAAAGCTAATTTACTTTGGGAAAATTTTAACGGTTGAGTTTAACGAGCTTCATTTAAGTGATCCCGACAGAAAAAAAGAACCACGAACTCCTCCTAGAATCCTTGTTCGCGGTTGAGTCCAAGAGGAACAAGGAGACCTTTTTAACCGCATGGTTGTTTTACGTGTAAGTACATACAAATATCCCATCTTGCATTTGAAAACACATAGTATCATTTTCACAAAAATATATATATCTGTTAGCCTCAAAATATTGAGCCGAACAAGAAGTTCGTTATTACGTGTACGAGTCTCGGTCATTTAATTAGTTAATGTTGTAATAGGAAAGCATTAGAGAACGGAGCTGATAGTATATCTAAAATTGTAATATGATTTCGGGTTTAATCCAACCAAACCCGAATCCACGGGGATCTATTTTTAAATACCGCGCGTCCTTTGTTACGCGATGGGGTATATAAACTCTTTTCCATATTCTAAATAATATCATTTTCCATATTCTCTCATCTCTCTCTCTCTCTCTCTCTCTCTCTTCTTTCTCTCTCTAGAACAACTCACCTCTCTTTCTCATTTCTAGTTCTTGATCCGTGATTGATTCGTGTTATGAAGTGTAAATCGGGTTCCTACAATTGGCATCAGAGCGACGTGTGGATTCGTGGTTGATTTGTGTGGTTAAAAGAATCAAATTCGTGCTTATTTTTTGTTCTAAAAACCCATGGCTCAAAAAGCTTATTTGGGCTTAATTGGTTGATTAATCTTGGTGTTTCTCGTGTTATACATGATACGGAAGAAGCATTGTTACTCCTATAAGTGATCCTCAAGCCTCAAGATCAAAAACGAAGATATAAGATTCGAATTTTATTGTGTGTTTCTTCGTGAGATTGCTACATATATGGAACGATTCACAAGGAAATACGAGTTTATGTGTGTCTAATCTTGATACACACACTTAATATTGTATGTTCTAGCCTTTATTCGTGGTTAATAAGCTCATTTAGTGAAAATTTGCAAAATTTGTACTTGGCATTCTTCGTGGCGGTTTGACAGGAAAGAGACAAGATCCACGTTTTAAGGAAGTTGTCAGGCGGCGGTTTGACTTGGTCAATGGCGAGTTGAGTATAATAATAATATTTATCAGCCGACGGTTTGCCAATCTTGTGGGCGAGTTGGCCTTTTAGTGGCGATTTGAGCATGGTACACAACGGCGACTTGGTGGCGAGTTGCCTTTTATAGACGGCGAGTTGCTCTAGTTTAATGTGACGGCGAGTTAATAAGTCACGGCGAGTTGCTCCTTTTATTCCACGGCGAGTTAAGGATTTCTAGGCAGCGAGTTACTAGTAAAAACGGGGTTTGCTCATTATTTTAATTGGCAGCGAGTTGTCGAGGTTCACAGCTGTTTGCTTATTTAATTAGAGCGGCGAGTTGTCAAACTTCGCAGCTGTTTGAGTTTAATACACGACGGTTTGATTAAAAAAAAAGTTGAGTAATAGTATCCAGACGGTTTAATACACGACGATTTGATTATAGTATCCAGACGACACCCTTTTTAGCGACACTTTTTTACGGAAAAAGTTGAGTAATAGTATCCAGACGGTTTAATACATGACGATTTGATTATAGTATCCAGACGACACCCTTTTTAGCGACACTTTTTGGCGGGAAAAATTAAGTAAAATATAATTTTTCTATAGCCTTTTTAACTTATTTTACACCAAATTTAGATTATGGTAATAAGGTAATTTTTTTTTTCATAATCCAACTGCGCCGAATTCCAAACAAATCATCAAACCATAAACCAAATCCAAAACTATCAACAAGGAC
>BQNB010114002.1:3151-21834 GCA_026074375.1 Tanacetum coccineum
GTTCTCGACTCATAATATTATCAAATAAGAGAGTACATGTCACATATTGCTGAAATTTCATGTTACATATTTTTTTTTTACATTTTAAAACAACTTTTATAATTTTTGTGTGCTTATGGTCCTGCTAACCACTTAACAATGTTTTCACATTTTAAAATTGTTTTATCGGATGGTTTCACTCTACATATTAAACGATGCATCACAACATCATAAAACTAGTTTTGGTGTCGCATAAGTTTTTTTGTAACACGAGATGCAGGCGTGTTAAGCAATTCAGTTTATTTAACGTTTTCTGATCAGCTACTTTTCTATTTGTAACAGGCTCACTTTTCACAGGGACATAGCAGTGGAGACCCTTATGGTGCTTACGGTAATTATTCCACAGGACGCAGTGGTGGTTCTGGGTGAGTCTTTGCTTAGTATCTTTTAGGGGTGTAAATGAGCTCGGCTCGAAAAACCAAAGGTTGGCTCGAACTCGGCTCAATTGCTCGACAAGCTTTAACCATTAAGGCTTGAACTCGGCTCGAGTATGATTCGAGCAAAGCTTGAGCTTAGCTTGAAAAGCTCGAAATTATATATATGAAACAAACACATCACTAAGGCTTACACACCACCACAAAAGCTATCACAAATGATATTTACATAACATGACTTTAACATGCTAAGAAAACTAAAAAATGACTTTTACATAAAATGACTACCATTTTAATACCACACAAAATAAGGACAAACCACTTATGAAATACTAGTTGGATACCCGCGCATAGCGGCGGCGATAAAAATTGCTAACCCAACTCGCTCCGCAATTCCCTACCCGCTTAGAGAATTCGTTTGTTTGGGTTTCCGTAGCTTTCCCGCAACATCATATTAACATCATTCTCGCTTGTATAAAGACTCACACACTCTCTTGCCCATCAAACATTGTCTCCAAAAGTATATATCTTTTACGAATCAAGTTTGTATTCAAATTAAAGTTAAAGTTGTTAAAAAATTCAAAATAAACCCACTAAAAATGTGAAAAGCTAAAAATTTATAAAAATATATAAAAAAGGATGTTGAATTAAAGATCACGGAATTTTAGAAAATACGGTGAAATTAGATCATAAAAAAAATAAATAGATAAAAAGATATGTCAAATTAAAAATAAAAGTGATATTTTAATTAAGAAGTGACACGTGTCACTCTATGATGTGATATTCTAAAATAAGATGGATGGTCAAGATTGCACCTCCTTATCTTAATTTTTAATAGGACTCACGTTGTAAATGCTTTATATATTATGAAATATAGAATCATATATAACTATAGGATGTAAATTAGGGTTTGAAGGGTATTTCTAGAATATAATATTTAATCCTTTATGAAGTTAGTCCTTACAATTAGGTTAATATTCAAATCAGCCCTTAGTTACTTATATATAAAAAAAATATATAAAAATATATTTATGCTAAGGCTCAAAAAGCTTGATAAGCGCTCGAGCCGAGCTATCAAAAGCTCGAGCTCGGCTCATTATATGTTTCGAGGCTTGAGCTCAGGTTTGAGCTCGATAAAAGCTCGGCTCGATCAAGCTGAACTTGAACTCGAGCTCGAGTTGCTTGATAAAAGCTTGGCTCGTTTGCAACCCTAGTATCTTTTTTGTTATCTCTTATATGTTTTTTGGTATCAGTTATATAGTATTCAGTGATCTTGAGAGATCATGTCTCTGCATGTTTAGTGCCTATAGATGTAACACTAGGAAAGAATGATTTCACCTGACATCTTAGTGACTCAGTCTCAAAAAGCTAGCTAGATCAGTAGATGTCGAGTTATTACATTTGCATATTCACTGATGGCTTCTGTTGCCAGGGGATCAAGGCATAACTCCGCTTCTAGGCGAAGGGATTATAATTATTGAACTCTGCGTCTGCAGGTGAGTGATGATATCCTTTTCTTGAGGTCTTAATTAACTGATATTCCTTCAGTAGCTAAATATATACCAAGTATATGACGGTCTGTGCAGTAAACCTAGCCTCTCCCGTGTTAAACCTTGTTTCCTTTCCATTCCCTATAAAACAGCCACAGCTGAGAACCTGAAGCCAGCCTCCAACCTATAATCATGAAGCCACCGCCTTAACCAGAAGACCAGTTGAACCAGTGTTGGAACACTTGTGGCCCAACTTTCATGCGTTCTTTAGGAGGACCACTATTTGGAGATCTTATTTATTACTACTATTATCCATGTCCAGACACTACTGTACCATACTTTGATTTTGATTTCCAAAGACCCTTTGTCTTGTTCAATGTTTCCAAATTCCAAACCTTGTAATGTTCCGTTATTTATTAAATTGTCCCTGAACCTTTCCCCATAAGAGACAAAGATGACTTTTTGGCAAAGACTAGTGTGTTTAGTCTTCGAAATTTACTGTGCTAATATTTCCCGAAACATGACCATGTGATCAGGTAATATGGGCCCTCACTTGCCTATAATTTTACATTGAGGTTACCCCATGCTTACCCTCCCAATAGTTTTACCTTGAGGTTACTCCATGCTTACCCTCCCGTTTAGTCCTCAATCCACCTCTTTACCAAATTACAGTATGCAGGCATATTGCGGTATTCTAGATATGCATGCTCTATCCTAAACTTATTTTCGGATTTTCATAACCTTTTTTGGTATCACTAACTAGGTAGTAGTCTATTCTTTTGTGTGATATTTATAAGGGGATTATGTATCCGGAGATCACCCAATTCTTAACTTTTTTTTCTTTTAGGCCACCAATGCATCAAGTTTAGGCCACCTATTTTTGTGTTTGTATTCGTTTACACCAATTTTGGATAATTTTTTCGTGAAAATCTTTGAAACAACGAAATAAAGCTAAATATAAACATATTAAGACTACACAAATAACTATTGAAATGTAAAATATCAGTTTTAGCCATTATTTAAGTGCAACATTCTTTAGTCGAAAGTGATTTATGAATTTAACTAATGTTTTACGTTTTAAATTTTAAATTTTATTGTTTTGATATGTTAAACTTAGCTTTATTCTTGAAATTTTACAAATTTTCAGCAAGAATTTTAACGAGATTGGTATAAACGAAAACAAACACATATTTGGGTGGCCCATAAGTTAGTTTAAATAAATGAGTTGCCTAAAAGTAAAAAGTTTAATAGTTGAGTGGCCTCCGGAAGGATACTTAAATCCCTATATATAATTGTTCTGCGTAAAATTGTTTGTTTCTGTGTGCTCACGGAGGAGGGATGCGGAAAGCTAGCTTAATTGCATATCATGTTTGTTCTATACTCATTTCTAATATTTGTTTTCTGGGCGAGTTCAATATGGGCTATTTCCTTGTTTAATAACTTTGTGCGAGTGGAAGAGGGGGCATCACAATCTGAAGGATCCAGAATCGGGGGTTGATTCAAGCTTTGTTGATATGGCACTTTGCATGTGTGCTTGGCGCAGGTTGATTTGAAGGAAGTTTTGACTCCTTACTTTTAGCGTCTTCTTATTTGTTCTGTTTTACATTCACTAACATTTTACAAAAGACTCGGAATGGGTGAAGTCCACACATCCAAGTGAACAATCTTAAAAAAAGAATTAACCAATGTGTTGGAACTAACCAATGGAAGCCGCACGTGAAGCATGCCAAAGAACGAGAGGTTTCTCTTTGTTACACAAAATGAAATTACGAGAAATAAGACAACATAACACTTCACTTCCTGGATGTCCAAGTCGTTGGTGCCACGTATGTTGACTGATAAGAAAAGCATGAGGAAGGGGAGAGGGTTTCCTTACCGGGTAAAGATCCCCCGTGCTATCACATCGGAGAAGCATCATACGAGTCATGAAATCCTTAATAGAAAAACCAAAAAGCGTCAAATTGAACGGTACAATTATTATCACGAACAAACTGACGAACAAAAATTATTTTTTTACAATATTAGGTGTTATGAGAACATTATTAAGGTGAAGTGGTTTGTAAGGAGTAGGCAAAATGCTATGGCCAGTGTTAGTAACGGTTATAGAAGAACCGTCACTAACCGAGACAGATGGATATCGACACATATTAAAAAACATCATTAAGACTATTAACGATATCATTAAAGTGAGCACTCGCACCTGTATTCATATTCCAAGCACCAGTAGTAGGTAGGGGTGGCAATTCGGGTCGGGTTCGGGTTGGCGGGTTCGGGTTGTCGGGTTGGCGGGTCAAAAACCTTCAACCCGAACATGACCTGTTTACATAAACAGGTCAGGTGTCTTGACCCTAATCTGATTACCTTCAACCTGAACACGACCCATATAACCCACTTAATTAAACAGGTCAGGCGGGTTAATCAGGTCAGGCGGGTTAATCAGGTCAACCTTTTTAAATGGTTAAAATTTGAGTTCCTAGCTCCTATAACACCCCTGCTAGAACTAATCATATATTGACCAATATCCCTTGTAGTACTTTTGAGACACCCCTTTAAATGACGTTTTAGATTACCAGTACCACTATAACTTTCTGCTGAATAAAGCTTATTGCATTTTTTACACTTACAAACTAGAGGCTGGTCGGGCTTTTCAGGATCTTGTTCAATCAAGACAAAATAATCCCAAACCTTGGAGATAAGTTTTCTTTTCCGTTTTTTTGGCCTCGAGGTACTTGCAACACCTTCTGATTGAGTTGGCTTTCCTATTTCCTCAACTGAATCATCACTTTCATCATCGATATTCATCGGGTGTGCGTCACCGTTATCCATTTTCTAGCTAAAAAAAGACAAGAAACACAAAATGTTAAATTAGTTTTTTTCATTTTTTTCACCTACGTATACAAAAAGTCAACAAGATCCATAGATAATTTACATGTTATTTCATTATTGCATGCATATGTAACAAAAAAGATAACACAATATTAGATAAAACACGTTATAGCCATACCTAAACTAGTGAAGTTATGCCTTGGATTTCGATGGCAGTGGTGATGAACTGATAAAGTGAATTTTTTGATGGATAAAAGAGAGAAATTAGTGGATGGAACCTAGGCTAAAAATGAGAAGTAAACATGATAAGTATGAAACTAAATCTATGATAAATTTTGTAGTACAAAAAAGTTGATATGACTAGAGAAGACAAAGGGATACATTTCCAACTTCCAAGACCTGCCTTTTCGATATCTACATAATTTCAACTTTTAAAGTAACTCATTTTTATATATATTTTGTAACTACTCGTTTGATTTGAACTAAGAATTAAAACATGTGTATTTATTTTTATATTGTTTAAAAGTTAAACGGGTTGTCGGGTCGACCCGGTTAAATTATCTTTGACCCGAACCCGACCCGTTTAATAAACGGGTCAATCAGGTCGACCCAAAAACGACCTGAAACCTATTTAGCCTCAACCCTAACCTGCTAATTTTTGGGTCGGTCTCAGGTCGGGTTTCGTGTCGTGTCAGAAATTGCCACCCCTAGTAGTAGGATCTTAAAGAGTCATGGCATTAAAAGCATGCGACAAAATAGCCTCGTGCCCTGAGATGGCAGCGGAACCGGAGTGACCAACCTGTGTACGATTAAAACTACCAAATGCATTCTGGGCCACTGGTATGGAAGACGTGGGCTGACCTGGGACACGTGACTGGGCTGATGGAATAACAGGACCATAGGAGGGTTGTCCAAAATGAGAACATGCAATGGGCTGTGTGGTTAGCAAGGCGGGCCAGTATAAAAGCTTATATGGGCTGGGCTGGCTACAATGGTAGCATGATATACCACACCACAGATTGCAAGTATGATGTTGTCCAGTAATAGATATTTACATTCCTGGATTATGACTAACATTATTTTAAATTAAGACTCTTACACATTAGAGAATCACAACGACCCCGTTTATTTTTACCCCAACCACTGTTTCATCGGTAAAGACCTGTAGCTACAGTTGCACAGTGCGGGTCCAAAAAAACCAAAAAAATTAGCCCAAAAATTTAGGCCGGCCCAATTAGTTTTTTATTTTTTAATTTTAATTCGCGGGCACAATATAAAGGGAAGAAAAAAATGTTACAAAAGTACCGACGCATTCAGATAAAAAAATATCCGCGGTAACATTTTCGAATTGACTTAAACAGTGTCATTTTACACCATGAGACCAAAAAAAAACTTCGAAAAAAAAATAAAAAATAAAAAAAATAAAATTTTAACGCGACGCAACAACGCGTAAGACCATAAAAAAAACTACTAAACACGATACTGAAAAAGTAAACCCGCACTATTAAATATGAGACCGACAAAATAAACTCGCACAAAATTAAAGGAAAAAAAAAGAATTAATGGTTTATTGACACATTAGAGAATCAAAACGACCCCGTTTTTACCCCTACCACTGTTCATCTTAAGCACTGTAGCACTGTAGCTACAGTGCTGGGCCAAAAAAGCCCAAAAAATTTAGCCCAAAAATTTGGGCCGGCCCAATTAGTTTTTTTTTTTTTTTTAAAATTCGCCGGCACAAATTAGGGAG
Source organism: Tanacetum coccineum (assembly GCA_026074375.1). Lineage (NCBI taxonomy): Eukaryota > Viridiplantae > Streptophyta > Magnoliopsida > Asterales > Asteraceae > Tanacetum > Tanacetum coccineum. The sequence goes on from BQNB010114002.1 coordinate 9,631, forward strand.
GAAAAAAATGTTACAAAAGTACCGACGCATTCAGATAAAAAAATATCCGCGGTAACATTTTCGAATTGACTTAAACAGTGTCATTTTACACCATGAGACCAAAAAAAAACTTCGAAAAAAAAATAAAAAATAAAAAAAATAAAATTTTAACGCGACGCAACAACGCGTAAGACCATAAAAAAAACTACTAAACACGATACTGAAAAAGTAAACCCGCACTATTAAATATGAGACCGACAAAATAAACTCGCACAAAATTAAAGGAAAAAAAAAGAATTAATGGTTTATTGACCTATGTGCACTATTCATTTTAAGCACTGCAGCACTGTTACAGTGGCTTGCCAAAAAGAAGCCCAAAAATTTGGCCCGGACCAATAAGTTTAAAAAAAAAAAAAAAAATTATTGGCACAAAATATGGAGGAAAAAAATGTTATAAAAGTACCGACGCATTCAAAAAAAAAAAATACTCCGTACTACTTTCGAATTGAACTTAAACAGTTGTCATTTACACCATAAGACCAAAAAAAAATTTCGCAAAAATTAAAAAAATAAGATTTAACGCACGCAAACAACGCGTAAGACCATAAAAAAAACTACTTAACACATACTGATAAAGTAAACCGCACTATTAATATGATACCGACAAAATATAACTCGCACAAAAATTAAAGGAAAAAAAAAAATTAATGACACGCAACACCTCACGAAAAATTACGCCCCGCAGTCACCTTGCAAGAAAAAAAAAACTTACACTAATAAACATAAAAAAAACCGCGAAAAAAACAAATAAAAAAAAAAAAAAATTACGCGCGAAAAATAAAAAAAAAAAAAAATAAAAAAAAAAAAAAAAAAAACAGCCCGCAGCAACGCGCGAATAATCTTGCTTGTTATATCTATATACTATGATTGGCATAAAACGCTGCCGTTTTGGCAGCGTCGCTACAGTGCCGGCCCAATGGGCTCCCAATTTGGGCCGGCCCATTTGGCAATTTTTTTTTTTTTTTTTTTTTTGTAGGCAATGTAAAAAAAACCGCTCGGCATAAAATAGAAAAAAAAAACTACAAAAATATTGACTTATTCAGATAAAAAAAATACTCGCAACATGAGGCCCAACACATAAGCCCATATAAAAAAAACAAACTATTAAACATGAGACCGAAAAAATAAACCCGCACAAATAAAAAATAGAAAAGAATAAAAATAAAATTTTAACCACGCTGCCGTTTTGGCAGCGTCGCTACAGTGCCGGCCCAATGGGCTCCCAATTTGGGCCGGCCCATTTGGCAAATTTTTTTTTTTTTTTTTTTTTTTTTTTTTTTTTGTTTTGTTTTGTAGGCAATGTAAAAAAAACCGCTCGGCATAAAATAGAAAAAAAAAACTACAAAAATATTGACTTATTCAGATAAAAAAAATACTCCGCGACATGAGGCCAACACAAAGTCCCAAATAAAAAAAACAAAACTATTAAACATGAGACCGAAAGAATAAACCCGCACAAGAAAAGAATAAAAATAAAATTTTAACGCAAAAATTAACCCGCACTATTAAACATGAGACCGAAAAAATAAACCCGCACAAAATACAATTAAAAAACGCCATGCAGTAACGCGCGATTCTCATTTAAAGCCCATGTTCCCATAAAATTATATTAAAAAAAAAACCTGTATAGCCAAAAAAAGAAACCTTTAAACATAAGCCCCACACATAAACCCATATAAGAAAAAAAAACAAACTATTAAACATGAGGCCGAAAAAATAAAACCGCACAAAATAAAAAAAATAATGCCTCGCGTAGAATAAAACGACTAGATTTGTTCACACGCTACAGTGCTCGGCTCTTCTTGGGCTCCCAATTTGGGCCAACCCATTTTGTTTTTTTTTTTTTTTTTGTAGGCAATGTAAAAAAAACCGCTCGACACAAAATAGGAAAAAAAAATTACAAAAATATTGACTTATTAAGATAAAAAAATACCCGCGACATGAGACCCAACACATAAGCCCATATATAAAAAAACAAACTATTAAACATGAGACCGAAAAAATAAACCCGCGTTGTGTTTCATGTGTGTTGCTTTCTAAATACAGAAAATTTAATACGTTCATATGCTCAAACACGTGCTAAAAGATCTTTATGATCTTATCTCCATAACTAAATGAATAAAATCAAGAGTAAATTGCAAAAATCGTCTCTGTAGCATGTTCAGATTGCAGGTTTTGTTTTTGGTAGTTCGTAAGTGTAGCTGGTCTTTCTGTGGAAAAAAGTGGGGTTCGTTTTCGTCCTTCTCCACCTTTCCCCACCTGAAAACCACATGCACTTACGAAAGATCAAAGACGAAACATGCAATTCGAGCAAGCGACAAGAACAATTTTTGTAATTATATACATATACTATGTGTGGAATAAAACTATGTCGTTTTGACATAGTTTGCTACATCGGTGCTACAGTAACCGGCCCATTGGGCTTCTACTTTGGGCCGACCCATTTTACACTTTTTTTTTTGGTTTTTCTTTTTCTTTAACTAGGCAACTTTTAAAAAAAAATTGTTCGTCACAAAATAGGAAACAAAATTACAAAAGTACTTATTTATTCAGATCAAAAAATATCCGCGACATGAGACCAAACACATAAGCCCATATAAAAAAAAGAAACTATTGCACAAAAATAATTAAAAAGAATAAAAAATTTGCTCGGCACAAAATAAGAAAAAAAAATACAAAAGTATTGACTTATTCAGATCAAAAAATACCCACGACATGACGCCCAACACATAAACCCATATAAAAAAATAATATTAAACATGAGACCGGAAAAATAAAGCCGCACAAAATACAAAAACAAAAAAAAATTAACGGCCCGCATCAACGCGCGGGCAATCATGGTTAACACATACTCCCTCCGTCCCAAAATTATAGTCCACGTTTCCTTTTTGGGACGTCCCAATTTAATTGTCCGCTACTAAAAATAGATAGGAAAGTTTGATCAAGTTTACCATATTACCCTTACTTGAAATTATAATTACAAACTTTAAAGAAGACTTTAATTAATTAGCTAAGGGTAAAATTGTCATTCTGCTAAAAAGTAAGAAAGAGAAAGCTGTAATAAATGCACTTTTCTTAAACTGTGTGTTTTTTGTCGAGGGACAATAATTTTGGGACGGAGGGAGTATTTACCCAAATCTTATAAAATTATATTAAAAAGAACCCAAATACCCAAAAAAACAACATTTAACCACATAATTTTTAAAAAATTAGCACACGCAAACCACACTTATAAAACTTTGAAATCTTACCATACAAATTTAAAAAAAACACTCACATCTGTAATAAAAGAAACATCGCCCTCAGCAACGCGCTGACAACTATGCTTGTTTACTTTAAAATCAAATATTTTTTTACTAGCCCATGAGAAAAGTCAAAGTCAAAAGCCCATAAAATTTGTTTGGGCATTGAATGTACTACAATTTCGAGACTAGCCATCTCAGCCAACTTGCAACATTGAATGTTATGGATCTCGATTCACAAGTATAACAAGGTTTTTAGCCCGCGCTTCACTGCGGAGCGCGAGGCTATTTTTTTCTTTGTTTAACACAGCAAACGACATTGAGCCGAAAGTAGATTCATGTATGTTTCGCTCCATGAAACTATAAATGATTCAATTTGGCATCGCATACTAATGAGGATTTATCTAGATTAAACCAAAAATCATGTACTGCATATTGCTTTTACAAAATATAAACAAATTATGCTTGTAAGTATTTACAGTGAACCCATTCTCTTTACTTAATTTGTGTGTTTAACTACTGTGGCTAACCTTATCCCAATAAAGTTTGTACATAAAATACAAAGGACATGGCATACTCAATATGCTCATGTTACCTCAAACTTTACGCTAGTTTTGCTGTTCTAATTGGAACTTTCAGGCTCATCTAGTTCCACGCCTGCAAAGAAGCTCGCATACTAATGAGGATTTATCTAGATTAAACCAAAATCATGTACTGCATATTTCTTTTACAAAATATAAACAAATTATGCTTCTAAATGTTTACAGTGAACCCATTCTCTTTACTTAATTTGTGTGTTTAACTACTGTGGCTAACCTTATCCCAAGAAAGTTTGTACATAAAATACAAAGGACGTGGCATACTCAATATGCTCCTGTTACCTCAAACTTTACGCTAGTTTTGCTGTTCCAATTGGAACTTTCAGGCTCATCTAGTTCCACGCCTGCAAAGAAGCGACAAAGATTTACACCTCCACTCCCCGTTCGGGAAAAGTTGTCAACAGGGACACCATGTATCCCAACTTCAGGTGAGACCGAGTGCTGATCAACAACAAAAGAAAACACATATAATGCCATAAGTTATTATATCTATATCCTAATAAACATTTTAAAGTATTAGTAGATGTTTAAAAAAACTATTAAAAATTTCCCACTAATATAATATATATATATATATATATATATATATATATATATATATATATATATATATATATATATATATATATAAGCAATTGAAATTTCAACTTTCTGCTTGTAATCGCTAGTACTTTGACTTTCTACTTAGCAGTACTTTGACTTTCTACATAGCAGTACTTTGACCTTTTGTCTTGTATGTCCCAACAGATACAAATCTAAAGCATATTTGTTCATGTGAATCTATCAATCCTATTATTAGCCAGTAAGATGCTGCACATACTTAAGAGGCATTGACGGAATTTGGGTAAACTTGATAGGAGGAGGGCCGAACCCTGCTCAATCTATTTTGAACTTTAGAAAAACGCACACATTTTGACCCGTTACCCACTCGTCCATAATTTTACCTTTACCTCCTACTTTGAGCTCAAATGACTATTAAATTTGAAGCATACCAAATTCATCTAAAGGGGCATTATAGTGTTCTATTCCTTAGTCTGCGCTACTGGTTTCAACAACACCTAGTCTTCACCACTCGTCTGCGCAGCGACTTCAAACAGGTTTGCAATTTAAGGTTCTATTTCCCGATAATAGTGAACTGCCCATCATATGATTTACGTGGTCTCATGTGTACAGTTCATTCATAAGGATTATCAAAAAGTTGTTCATATAAACGGTTTTTTTCAAAAGTTTTGCCTTGCAGCTATTCATAAAATAATTTTGCGCAAAGATGGTATTTTGGTCTTACAAAGTTAAAATGTAGTAACCTTTCGATCTATGTCTGTTGGCAGTTATATCTTTTCTTTTTGGTGCAAAACGTGATTATACAACTCTCCACCCCCTTTTCAACGTGAAACCTGTTACACACGCGCAAGCATCCCATTAGTTATAAAATGCATACTACATTCTAAATTTGGTTAATCCAAATACTTCCTTTTTCTAAAAATATTATTTTCGACAATTAACACTGTAGTACTGGGCTATTTATATAATAATGTTTTCCCTTAAGATTATAAACATTTTTTAGCCAATTCAACTATTAGAAGTTAGAACGTAAACAATGACATCAGATCCTAAAGGCAAACACGTAAAACAACACACGTAAATTAATTTGGAGATAGATGAATTTATAGCTTTAATAATAAGTACCTGATCCATTCGTAGCTTTGATCTGTTGTTGGACTTGTGAATGCCACTGCAGCTTGTCTCTTTGTACTGAGTTTCTCGGGTTGAATCCGCTTCAGCTGAATTCATAGATAATACACAGCATGTCAGAACTCAACCCAATTCATGTTTTGGGTATAACTGAAATTCCACTTATACGCTTTCTAAACTATATACGATTCAATAACATGGAGATGTTTGTACTATCCAACAAAGTGTGGCACTAAAACGCTTAAAAACAATGCATGGATGAGTAAAAAAGCTTTAGTTCGTGCAGTGTGATCAAATAACTCAAACACTTAGTCGAACACATTTTCTTTCCAATCTTAAGCAACGGGTAAGAAAAAGTTCAGAATTCTTAAACAAAATCTATCGACAGTTAATACCTATCAGTCATAGTCAACAGTTCATTTTTAAATAAACCGTGCCGTCAGTGTGTTAATTAAACTTCATGCTTAATATGGATTGTCAGACTCATAAATCACTGTTGCACTATACACCCAAAGCTCACCAAAATTTGTAGTCTTGCAACAGCCCCAAACACCCCTTATAAAGCAATTTAAAGATGCAATTTTAAATAGAACACCATAGACGACCCTAAAACCGCGTTTGACTCCGTTTCAAAGTTCCGACAATAATATGATTCATACCCACTAAAAAGGCGAGGTACTAAACACATAGATAAACGATTAAATCACACTTTATTAATAAAGCCGGATTAAAACCGCAATCCCAGTCACCCTCTAAATAAGCCTCGCAAATAACCACATAATGGTTATTACTTTACGTCCCTCCGAACAGTTAAAAAGCTTATTAAGCATATAAGCAGTTTTAATAATCAACCCAGACACCCCTAAAAGTCCCCGAAGTCTTTCCTTAAAGTATATATCAATCTTTTGCCATATATATTACTTTTTCTAGATGTGCCACCTGAAGTTATGTATCTCGGCGAGGCAAACGTATCCATAAGTTCAGAACTTATGCAAACATCTCTCAACAAAACAACAAAATCCAAACATGGTTTTCTAACATAGCACTCACCTCTTTCGGATCAATCAGGTCACCCACCATTGCAACATCACCTCATAAGTGAAACTAAATCTGCAAAACATAAAAACTTAATTAAAAAAATTAGCAGAATTGTGACATTTTTTTAACTAAAAACTCACTGTGGTTTCGTATTTTCCGACCTTGTTTCAGATAAGCAGCAACATAACCACCACCGTTGTTCAAGTCCTCCACTGTCAAGATAAAATTCCCAAAGATCTCTCAAAAAAACTCAAAAGAATCAAATAATCAACTTCAAACCAAAACCTCACATTTTTTTCATGTATTAACCTGACCATCTTCGTGATAAACCGAGCCATATTGTAGTCCTAAACCTTCATATACCACGCTAGACCCAACCCCTGTTAGTCAAAATAATACACTTCTTAATCTGCATTTTGGTAAATAACAGTAATCAGCGACATTGTCACATAGAAATCAAAAAAAGTACTGCAAAACTATATCGATATCTTATGACTTTAAACACGGAATATATCAACAGCTACCTCTATTTCACGATTATTGATTTCTTCTTGTTATCTTCTGATCAAGCACTCCTTTGCACCTCAAATACGACGACAGCTCCCGCTGCCTAACAATATAACTGAGTATCAAAACCACTCTCAAATAATTAACATATGTGTGACCAGTGTTGGAACAAATCAAAATCCAAACATACCTAAACTTATAACATCTAGCCTCAATCCAACCTTTTATCTAACTCAAAGATACGTGTTGTAAACATATTTTTTTTCGTACCTATGGTTGTTTGAACGAATTAATTTTCCTTGCAAATCAGCGTAAAGTTGGGTTTATCAGTATTGCAAACGTTTGACTAACATGGTCGAATCGAATAATAGTGACGCTGACCAGATACTCAAAATAGCATAAAGTGAGTGGGAACCTGTTCAATTAGTTGAAGCATAGAAGTGATCGATATTAACACATGGTTCCAATGCAGCCCTGATAGGCATTCTAGCACCACTCCTAAAGTCCTGAAGAATAATATGATGTGTATTAAAAAAGACACAAATTTAAGTGACATACATACAGTAGTATGTAGGAACTTCTTACCTGTTGCTCATTAACTACCATATATTTCACCCTCTCCATTATAGATTTTCTTATTTCTCTCTGCCCCTGTCCTATACATTTTTTTTGTTAAGTCATTCTTTTTATCCGCTTTTGACCTGACTAAACGCCTCCACAAATCATCTTGCGTAGTTGCGATCAGGCCTACACCACCGTCATGACTTCCTTGTGGGTCTATGTCTCATTAAGGATAAGACCACTTCCGCTTAGCACCGAGGAACCATACCAAAATTTCCTTACAAGCGCTCTAATCTCCCCTGCGATGAGAATCTTCTTAAGCAAAACATAAAAACTAAATGATCATACGCTAAGGCATTGCCAACTTACAATACAATGCGCTTGTTTATAGCGTATAATCAGTGCCATTGGGCTTATGAAACCCAGAAAATGCTAATAAGCTCACTCTTTTTCAGAGCTAATATACAATAGCTATTAACTTAAGCTTAATAGGATTCCGTTTTTCGCTTATATAGCGGGGCTTATGGATTATTTAGTTTTGGGCTTATGTTTCATAAGTTCACTTTGTGTGGCTTATTTTCAAACTTTTTGGCTTATATATGTTCATTCTGACGTAATAAACGATAAGCTGAAAAGTTTGAAAATAAGCCACAAAAAGTGAACTTATGAAACCTAAGCGCAAAACCAATATATAAGCCGAAACAAACACCCCCTAAACCATAAACTCAAAAGCCCAAACAAATACCTATTTAGCTTTTCCGAAAGCACTTAAGCAAACAATAACCATGACCATCAAATCTTAGAAAAACAAACTAACCTCCAAGCCATAAAGAATCCAGTCCTGCATTCTGTGGAGGAACCATGCTACGGGCTACAACCATTCCTGCGCCATTGATAGTTTCAGGTTCATAATGAGTTCCAGCAACAGGGAAAAAATTAGAGATCGTTCCAATATGTATTATAGGGTTGGTGCGTTGACAAAGTGAGTAGTTGTCAGGCGACAATCGACAAAAAAATCATACTATACTGGCAAACCATGTAAACAAGTAATTGGTAATTATTCCGCTTTCACCGTATCATTCCTAAGAACAATGTATGAAGAGACTATATGTTTTATGTATTGTAGCTTAGAGCAAGTGGTTCTAGTGTCGGTAATTATTGCAGCAAAAAATAAGCTGAAAAGGGTGGTTGATTAAACATAATGTTGGGGTTATTTGCTTATTTTTTGGGCTTATCCACCGTAACTTTAGAACACAGTTTTTTTAAATTAATTTGTAACAGTCAATACTGAATTTTAAACACCAAACACCATAATTTTTCAATAAAAATAGAAACAATAATTAAGCTCACCCTAAAAAAACATACCTTGAATCTTCAATCACTTGTTATCGAAACCAACAATGTGGGTCATTCACCGACCTCCTAAACATCATTAACCCCCATTTCATAGCCACAATTGCTGAAACAAAACAACAATTTTTTTTAATAACAAAAGCTTTGCTACTAAAGCATTCAACCAAAATCAGCATCAAATTTCTACCGCCCTATTTGTGCACATACTTACCTGTACACACTTAAAAATCGGAATTAAACAATCTTAAAAATAAAAGAATACTGAAAACTGAGAATTTAAATTAGGGTTAATAAACTTACACAGATGATTTGATTTAGGCATAGAAATCAAGCTCCTAATGTTTTGTTCTGGCTTCTGGGTTAGATCATGTATGAGGTGAGAGAGATGAATAAAAATCATGATGATTCATTGAGGTGGGCTAAATGCTAGACACGTGTATGTTTATCTCTCAACTGAGAGAGATGATACAACATTAGTACATTCAATGCATTTTTTAATATAACCCACATTTTTTAATTAAGCCGGGTCAGGCCGGTTAGTACATTCAATGCATTTAATGTGCATTGGGATGACAATCTTACTCTTTAATATAAGTGTATAATAGTTTAAGTTGAATTGGTATCATAAAAAGCAAAGGTGCATCATTAGAATTGGTATTTATTTTTCTCATTTGTAGGTCAGTTATTGTTATCAATATAGTTGTTGCCGTTTTTGATTCTTCACTTATTGCTGCTCCTGTGTTATGTGTTCGTGTTGATCGTTGGTTGCTTGTTTCCAGTCGACACGGTTCAAGGTTGATCGTTGGTTACTTGTTACCAGTCAACCAGGTTTAAATATAGACTCACCATGCAAGTTACTCCCAATTCATCACTTTGGTCATCCATCACTTACGGTTCTAATGGTTCTCAAAACCCGCAAAACTTAACATGCATTACTTTCACAGTAGGAGCTCGTTGCTACTCCTAGTGGCATAGCTAATACCAATTGTCCAGTGGCATATCACGATGGAAACCAAGCTTTGGCCCAGCCCGTTTCAAGTCTTACACTACAAGAAAAATGTCCTTTAGTGACACACAAAAAGTGTCAGAAAATGTCTAGAAAAGTGTCGGTAAATACGTTTTTGCTTCACCTTCACTTATAAAAAGTGTCACTGAAAAGTCAGGCGGTAAAAGTATATACTGACAGCGTTTACTGACACTTAATAGTGTCAGAAAAGGTTGATACTTTTTGTGACACATTCAAGTGTCACTATAGGCTACAAAAGATTTTGTCCATATGCATATATACAATTTTTAGTCTGCTATATTTATTCAAAATGAACATATGAAAAACAAGTAATCAAGAACAAAAAACCAAGATTGAAACCGATTTATTATTTCAACCATAAATCGATATAAATCACGTATTTTGCCTAACCACAAACAAGAAACTAACATCTTTCTAAAGTATGAAATGCAACTACAATGATTATCGGAATCCAACTATGACTGAGCTAAAAAAAAGAAGAAAATAGCCATGCTTGGTCTTCACAATCCCCATGTCACTTAAAATATTTCCTGTAAATATTACATGTACAAAAACTACTCAAAGGCTTGAATGCATGAAAACTACATAATGGCGTTTTAGGCTTACCGAAGGACATATAAAACTAAAAAACAAAACAACTAGCTACCTGATGTATGAAGACGACTTGCGTCTGATATTGTTGACAGTATCATGGCCAACTGATCTATTTCATGTGAAAGTTTCACATACAATAACAATTAATGGGGTTGCAAGTATCAATTAACGGTTTGCTAAAGTAACTGCACATAACAATTACCTGAAGTATGATGACAACTTCTACCTGATTTTTTTGGGAGCACTTTTATAAATAGTTGATTCTGTTCCTGGAACAACTACACACTTGAAAACTGTTAAGGGCTGGCAAATATAAAAACTGATACAATTTAAGGCATGCAAGTCTACTAATGAGAAGTTGCGTGATGTTCTTGAATTCTACAAGTGCTTGTCGTGATGTTCTTCAAAGCCTTTTGATTGCAATTTCTTGTTCATCACTAAGTTTCCCTATTCTCAGAACTACATTATCTTACATTGAAGAAAGCCACTACTGATTTTAAGCATATGACTAGTTTCAAGATAACAAGTACCTTACAAACAAGCCAAAACCACCTTATCCAAGCTTATTCTCACTTGTAAATTGATTGTGGCGGCTACTATAGTAGCAAAACTAAACATCATTAAGTCACTTCCTTTTATGCCATTTCTTTCAATATTAGTTGAACCTTTGAAGCTCTCAAAAGCCATTAGCTCAAGGAATATCATAATCCCTGTTCTGCGTCTCCTCTACAATAAAAAGAAACATAGATTAGAAACTGAAATAATTACAAATATCACACATTTTACCATATTAGCATAATATCAATTGACATACCTTTTTGTCTAATTTTTTTCATTTTAAGATACCACAATAGACCGGTGTCAAAGATAACTAGAAAGATCCCAATAACAATGGCAGCCCAAATCCAGTTTCTATAATTTCCTGTGTATAATGTTGATCTCGTATTAGATCTTGAGGCCATATATTGTTTCAAAGTCAATAAGCAACATTATTAAATTCATAATATTTCAACATTTATGCTATCTAAAGTGAATGCCGGTTTCATCAATAATTATCAACAGTAGAGGTGCAATAATCAACGGGTAGATAACGGATGAAAACATGTATTATCAATGAGGGTTGGTTTGGGTTAGGTCGACCCAAATTGACACATTTACTTCCAAACAAACTTAGCTTATAATTGCAAATAAATGTGCATTACACGCTACATTATGAAATGCTTGGGCAGTGAACTCAAAAATGATAGTATAACAGTGCCTCTTTTTATAAGATTCAAATAAGCAGTAAAAAGGAATGCATAAAATGTGCATAACTAATTTGTCATAAGAGCAGAGCACATATATACCAGCATGAGGAAAAAAATGAAAACTAAAGCATAAAAGCATGATTATAGGAATAAATGAATAATGGTTGAATTCAAATAGCAATACTAGATTATAGTCTCTTAGGTTCATTGATTCGTAGTTTTATACACGAAAAATATATATAAAATATAATACTTTTAAAAGAGAAATTAAGAAGATTACCAAGTTACCCTTGATAAAATTCACT
>BQNB010114003.1:6182-21834 GCA_026074375.1 Tanacetum coccineum
GCCCTTTCTTTATAACTGAAAATGGTTAAAAGTCGTTTGACTTTTGGAGAATGACACAAATGGCCCTTGTCTTTCTTTTTCCCTTTTCTAGTTATAATTAGCTTTAGAAAATTGCAAAACTGGCCCTTGTGTTTATAAAAAAGGAAAATGGGTTAGGGACTTGGGCTTATGAATGGGCTTTTGGGTCAAATGGATCCGGGTGAGGACTTTTAGGGTTTTTTCAGGCCCATTAAGAGGTGAGGGGCTATTTTTAGACTTTTGTTGACCATGATTTGACTGAGGCTTGACTTTTCTGGCTTCGGCTTTGGATCTTTGGCTTCTTTTTGTACTCTTCTGATTCTCGTGTCCGTGCTTGCCCGTTTTTGACTGTTTTCTTGTGATTTTTGATTTATCCGTACCTGCACACACAAAACACAAATACAAGCATATTTTTTCCATTTTTGGTATGTTTTAGGTTTAACTGGGTTATTTTAGGTACAAACGGATATGTGTATTCTACACTTATCAATGAACTTGTTCTAACAAGAATTGTTACAGGTTGGCGAGTATGCATCGATTATTGTAAACTCAATGAAGCAACCACGAAGGACCACTTTCCTTTGCCATTCATGGATCAAATGTTGGAAACACTCACAGGAAATAAATACTTCTGTTTCCTCGATGGTTTTTCTAGATACTTTCAAATACCAATCGATCATATGGACCAAGAAAAAACAACGTTCACATGTCCTTTTGGTACACACGCTTATAGAAGAATGCCTTTCGGTTTATGTAATGCTCCATCTACTTTCCAAAGGTGTATGCTAGCTATCTTTCATGACATGATCGAAGAATTTGTCGAAGTATTCATGGACGATTTCTCCATCTTTGGAAAATCTTTTGATAACTGTCTAAACAATCTAGATAAAATGCTTCAACGTTGCAAAGATGTACATCTTGTCCTTAACTGGGAAAAATGACATTTCATGGTAAAAGAAGGAACTGTGCTTGGACACAAGGTATCTGAAGCAAGCCTCTAAGTCGACAAAGCAAAGATCGATGTAATCTCTAAACTTCCACCCCCCTACTAATATCAAAGATATTAAAAGTTTTCTAGGACATGTCGGTTTCTACCAAAGATTCATATAAAGATTTCTAAAAAATCACCCGTCCTCTCACCAAGTTGCTTAAAAAACATACCCCATTCGAATTCGATGACAAACGTCACAATGCATTCAAATTTTTAAAAGAAAAGCTCACATGTGCTCCTGTGATCGTAAGCCCAAACTGGAACCTTCCGTTTGAACTCATGTGTGACGCAAGTGATTTCATACTTGGAGCAATCTTAGGTCAAAAATATGGCAAAAACTTTCACCCAATCTACTTTGCAAGCAAAACTCTCAATGCAGCTCAGCAGAACTATACAATAACTGAAAAAGAACTTATGGTTGTAATCTTTGCATTTGACAAATTCTGATCCTATCTGGTATTATTGAAGACGATCATGCACACTGATCACTCAGCTCTTAGGCACCTATTCAAGAAGCAAGATACTAAGCCACGCCTTATCCGTTGAATACTGCTCTTACAAGAATTTGATATCTAAATTAAAGATAGAAAAGGTAAAAGAAATGTGACACCGGACCATTATATAGATTAAAATGATGAAACGAGTGATGATAGTAAAGTTGATGATAACTTTCCAGGAGAAACTCTCATGGAAATAAACACTAGAAACGAACCATGGTTCGCAGACTTTGCAAACTATTTGGTAGAAGTGATATCATACCTAAAGGAATGATGTACCAGCAAAAGAACAATTTTTTTATCTAACCTGAAACACTACTTCTGGGAGGAACCCTACCTCTTCAAAGTATGTTCTGACGGTATGATCAGACATTGTGTCTCTGGACCATAAACCCGAACCATTTTAGATCAATGTCACTACGGACCTACCGGTGGACATTATGGACCAAATACAACTGCTAAAAAAGTCTTAGACTCAGGTTTTTACTGGCCAACCATTATCAAAGAAGCTCATACTCCAAGTTCGCCTTTGTGAAGCATGTCAAAAGACAGGAAATATTTCAAAACGTGATGAGATGCCCTTAAACAACATTCAAGCATAATAAACCTCGGTTTGATTCTACCGTCTTCACTTTCATAATTTATCCGGATAATCTTTTCCTTGTAGTACTTCTTCATCAGACATAATTCATAATTATGAAAAGTAGCAAAACTTACGAGCTACATATTTTCCCATTGCATTGTGCAATTTCCTGACCATTACAGAGATAGAAAAATTTCACTTTGATACAGGAAATACAAGACTTTACACGAAAGCAACTAGCAACATTGGTAAAATATGCTTAATCTACACGGTAGGCTAAGGTGCAAAGGTATAACAAAACATATAATATGATATACAAAAAGAAAGGAATGGCTCAACAGGTTGTTCTAGGGGATTTTACTCTAAAAATGAGAGTAATCAAGGGTTACACGGGAGTTAACTAACCAGTGAAGTTAGTTATTTTTACGACATGTAGGCTATTTGGTTTAATCTTAGAAATTTATCAGTTGAACATGTTCTTCCATCTAAATCCATAGTACTAATCATGGCGGACTCGAGTGATATACCAGGCCAAGTTCTAAAGTCCACTACATCACCGACACACTCATAAATTTGTGGATTTTAGTATACACTTGGAAACGGAATAGGCTTAATTCTCACAATGTGTATCAAGGGTTATAGCGCGCTAGGTAATGTAACTAGTGATTTTTACAAAAGTCATGCTGGAAAATTTTAAATTTTGACCATTTTAAGCACTTTGCATGTTATTTTGTAAAAAAGAAGACAAGTACGTTCTAATTCTCCATCCCCCAACTTAAATTATACAACATCCTTGTTGTATAGATAAAACAATTGAATAATAAGGGAAATAGAATTAGAACGATGGTATGTGCTTAAATACACATACCTTTTACCTAATAAAACGAGCTAAAAAGACTAATAATGACCAATAAATACAGAAAAATGCATTGTATTCGTTTGTATTATGAATTGTGTCTTGCAGGTAACGGATATTGCACAAAAGGACGAAAAACGAAGCAAAACAGACAAAACCGAGCACGGGAATGGAAAGAGTACAAAAAATTGAAGCCGAAGACGGATTTATCTTGAGTCTTAACCAAATCAATCCCATTAAACCTTTAACCTAAAAACCCTAAACAATTACACTGTTAGTCCCTGGATACTTACACCGTTAGTCCTAAACCTAACACCCCCTTTTTTAACCTGAACTCCCGATAACTCTTTTTCTTATAAAACCCTTCTTGGCCTAAAATAATTACCCAAGCCCAAACATTATACCTAGCCCAAGTCAAACGTGTAAAAGAACAGGTTAACGCCTCAAAATCATAATTACTGTTTATCCATCTCTTTTCCCTCTCAAATTCACACGCCATTAACAACCAGGGCAAATTCCATCATCCCACACGCTCTCATTGTGTTTAGAGGATCACAAGGAATGCGTGTGCACCTCACAATTGCCATGCTGGCAATCCTGTGGATAATGATTGGTGGAAGTGACGTGATACAGAATCAAGGGCTCAGATGTATTCATCAAAGGCGGTTAATGATTGGAAGGCCAAGATTGATTGATGGGACACGCTCCTTTGGCCTAGAAGCTTCATCATCAGGCTATAAATACCCTCATGAATCACACAGGAAAATTCATTAGTTTTAGGAGTAGTGTAGGATTTTAGCATAAGCTTGTAGTTTTTAATAGCGTTTAAGCAGCTTATAGGTTTAATTTCTTGTAATTTACTTTTTAAAAGCATTGTAAACCTTTAATTTTTCAATAAAATTCAGCTTCCATTTAAGTTCGTGTTCTAATTCAAGTTATTTCTAAATGCAATATTATTCAATTTTATCATAAGCTCTTATAAGTTCTTAAATACTGCATTAGCTTGTTATCACTCAGTTAAGCCCTCAAAAGCTTAACTGAGTGTGTTAATCACCTCAAAACTCACCCTAAATTTACCTCAGCTTAATTGGAAGATAAGCCAAAAAGGGAAGGGCTTATGGACCTCACCAGCTTGTTTCTAACAAGCTGGAGCTTGTAGATCCAAGCTTGTAAAAACTTATTTGGTCACTGTTTAGCTGGGATCAAGGTACTTCTCCTTTTCTCTTCTTTATAGCTTATTTTATGTCTACCTTATTACTGCTTAGTTGTGCTTATTCAGTTCTATTATAGCTTAATGTATCCAATAGTTAGCTTAAAATAGTTTAAAATTGAGTTTTCATATAAACTGTCCTCATTTCTAGTTAAAATAGTTTTTGGATTTAGCTTATTATTAAGTGCTTAGTTATGGTTGAAAATTGCTTAAAAGTACTTTATCTCCTTAGATCTTAATCTGTTTTGAATTTTTACACCTTATTTAATACTGTTTTAAGCTTAAAAATGTTGTTCAAACTTATTAAGGGGTGTTTGGCACAAGCAGTACTAACCTTGGTTAGTACTGTTTGATTGCTTTGTGCCTTTAAGCTAAGTTTGATTAGCTCAAATTAAGCTTATAAGATAGTTTTAATAAGTGGTAAAAGTTTAATTCTCTAGTTTAAGGATTAGTGTAATCAAGTTGTGAATCTGTGGTATTCTAATTTATCAATTTAGCTCAATTGATTCAATCTTCATAAGTGTCCTTTAAGGAGTTGTTTTCACACTTGTTTTGAGTCTAAAATGCAGTAGAACTAGTTAGTCTAGGTATTGCATTTGTCAATTTTTCTTTATTCAAAATCTGTCTAGTTTTAAAGTCACTTTTCAAAGTATAGAGTCCAGTTTTCAAAAGCAAAATTAGGTTAGATCAAAGTTGATTTAAGGACTGAATTTGAGTGTATAAGCTCTTTGGATATCAAGCTTCATTTGTTTTTAGCTAAAACCTTATTCCTAGTTATTATTTGATCTTAAGATTAGCTCAAAGTTGAGCATTTTCCCTTTTAAAACTGCTAAGATAAGTCTATTTTGCTTTTAGCTTAAAAGAGCTTTTAAATTAATTCTGTTAGTCAAATCTTTGTCACATTTGCTTATTAGAGTCTAGGTTTTGTTTGGTTTTCAGCCTATTAGTCTTAAGTTGCTTAATGAGTCTAAAAATTTGCAAAAAGTTTAGCTAAAAAGTCTTAAGTTAGTTTTTGTTATACTGTCATTCTCTTTGGGCTTATTCTAGCTTAATTTTGATTTTCAGAAAAAGTTGTTTTGTTAAAAGTTGCTTATTTTTAGGTTTTTAGATTTTTAGTTTTTTCCAAAAAGAAAATTAAAAAAAATAATTTTGCAAAAAGGGAAGCCACAGGTTTGAACCTGTGACCTCCCCTTCACACACCATACGCCTTAACACACACACTCAATGCCATCTGCATGAGGTCTTTTTCATTCCTTTCTTTGCACCTTTAAATTCTTATAGTCACTTTGCTTTCATTTTTCATAGATTCTGCATTGTCTAAAGTACTTTTCATAATTTTTCTAGAATTTTATAAATTAGTTTAGTATTTTTAATTAATTTTCTAGAATAAAATAGTTTTTAATTTCATAATAAATAAAATAAAAGTCAAAAAATATAATTCTTTTTTCTAAAATTTTTTTAGTCATTTAGGATTTATAAAAAATGAAAAACATTGTTAGGGTTAAATTTTGATTTATTTGCTTAAATGTCGCGTTTTTAATTTCCCGTTATCGTTTTATGCTTAATTTCTTAAATGCTTTAATTGTTTACTTGTTTTTACTTGCTTTTACATGTTATTTGTATTTTCATTAGTAGTTATAGAAACCAAAATCAAAATTTCTTAAACCATTCAAATCACGCGATCACGAACTTAAAAGTGATTTTCAATTCGCACCTCGTCGGGATACGACTCGGGAAGGTTTTGAATTTTACTTTGGATAAAGGTAATCTTCTAGAATCCTCACGGAATACTTATCTTATACTATAATTGATATTGGGAATTTAGAATATATATTTAAGTATATATAGGCTAAGTAACTAGGAATCAGTTTTTGGCGCCGCTGCCGGGGAGGTGTGTTACGATTATCGTGTTTCGTTCGAAGATTAGTGTTTTGAAGACCCTTCCTTGTGAAGTTATCATTTTTCAATTGTGAATATTTTCTTCTTATCATAAAAATATAAAAATACAAAAATGTTTTACAGTTCTATTTTTATTTTCTTTTAATATTAAAAATAACCGATTACTAATTGTCGATTTGGCTCTTCTTTAGTTAACAAACTAAAAGAGAGGTATAAGGAGGGTCGATCCTGCAAACTTCGACCCAAAAGGAGAAGGTTTTTAAAACGCTTCGCGCTTACCCGCTTCTCCGCTTCTTTGTGCGTTTTCTAGAGAGCTACCGTGCACTATTGACTTTCGGTTTCCAAAAATATTTTTCTTTCTTATTTTTATTATTATTTCTTTTCTTTATGTATTATTTGACAAATCTATAAAAATTCTTCTCTACCCCATTTTGTTTAATTCTTCTCTTTATCCCTCGTTAATTCTATCATCATGTATGGGTTTAAAGAATGTTCGTCTTGTGGAGCTTTGTATAATAGAGAACAATGTTGTTCAAATGTGAGATCCGTCGATAATTTTGTTCGTGATCCTAATCCGATCTCTTATGATGAAACCCCCGACTCATCTCAACAACCCCCACGTAATTGTTCCAAGTGTGGAGGTCCGTTTGGTGGTCTATATTGTCGACAATGTACTTGTGAGCGGTGTAGAAGAAATTATATGGATGAAGTTTGTGCTTTATGCTGTTATGAAGTTGAAAAATCATTCGTTAATGATTCAAATTCAAATTCTTTCATTGATTCTCCAAATATTTTCTACCCACCTTCACAACCCCAAACATATTCGTTAGACCAATGACATTGTTTTAATTGTAAAGATCCATTAGAAGGAGGTGAACGTTGTAAACGGTGTTCTTGCAAGTGGTGTGGATCTGGTCTTATTGAAGGATTTTACCTCATTTGCGCTTTAAATAATAAAAATTCATCCATTGGTGATCTGAATCTAAATTCTTTCAATGATTCTCAAAATCTTTCCGACTACCCTCCACAACCCCTGTACCAGACAAATTCTTGTGAGTTATGTGGGAACGATGCTCATTATGGTTACGATTGTCCACCTCAAGTTTCGTTTGTCTACAATCAAGACCCGTGTTTCAATCAAAACTTTGATAATAATTTTCCACAAACTTCACCAAGTTTTCTACAACAATACCTTCGTTGTGAGAATTGCGGGGGTCCTCATGAGAGTTTTCAATTTTAACCGATGAACCAAAATTTCTATAATTCTTTCGGTTTTGACCAATTTCAACCCCCGTAGTATCCCGTCATTCATCATCCTCCTCAAGAAACGAGTGTGGAAATTGTGCAAGACAGAGAAAACCTAATGAAATCTATCCAAACCTTTTTAAAGAAGTTTAATCGTATATCTTTTAGAGAAACGCCAAAGGTTTTATCGCTAGCTTGGGAATTTTTTTTTGAAATTCAGCATGCTTAACCAGAGGATATACAAGAATTGCTTCATAAACTTCTTAAAGATTTGAAAATTATAAGAGAGGAGCTGGCAGAATATACTAATTCTCTGAGTTGGAATTGTCCTGCTTTCTACGACGATGATGATGAGTACACTATTCAATATAGGGAATATTTAGAGAATTTGTCTAATGCAATCACATTCGATTTACCAACCGAGGAACCCGATAACTCTCTAAGTATGGGGGACGAGCATCTTGACACTATTCTAGAAACGGAATCGGACGAAGTAATAAAGTCTAGTGTTGAGGACCTTGTCCCAATCCCAAGTGGGTCCGAAGGTATTTTTGACGATACGTGTGATGGGCCTTTTTGTGATAATTCTCCTCCTCTTGATGTTTTGAAAGATCACTTTGAGATTTTCTCTGATTTTAACGATGATTGTACTTCGAGTGATGACGATTCTTTTGAGAACATCGATTACGTTGAGGCATCACCTCTCGATTCTGAGCTTGTCAGCTTAGAGGATGTGAAGGACGATATACTTCGTGAGAAATTATTGAATATCAATCTTCTTATTGCTAAGATCGAATCTTTGAATGACAAACCCACTCCTGATTGTGTGCTCAAGTCTCCTTCCCCATTTCCTATCCTTGTTGAGGATAGTGACTCTTTCTTTGAGAAGTCTGATACTTCCCTTACTTATTCGGATAATTCTTTACCCGAATTTGAGACTTTTAGCGATCATACGGAAGAGACGAGTAGTGGCAGTTGCTGATAACTCACTTCCCGAGTATGATTCATTTCTTTTTTAGATTGAGCCCGATCAGGGAGAGTTGACTAACGTTGTTATGGAAGATATTTTGGGAGAACCTCGTGTTCATGTGCGTAATGTGTTGCCCACCCATCCTACCCTTATGCTGGATTCGGACTTCATTCCTTTTGATGATTCCCTCATATCCGATCTTGAAGTTTTTTTCCTTCCAGAACTAGAAACAAGATTTTTGATCCGGGGATATTCTTTGAAGTCCAATCCAAGAGATTTCTATCTTGGGATACATTTCCTATCTCATTTATCCGTAATCCTCTTTGTCCAGTGATTGAGACTTTGCTTCTATTTTTATCCGAAAATAAAGACCAAGTTTTCAATCTTGGGATTCTTTCTTCTAATCTCTTATCTCATCTGGGCAAAATCACTTCTGATTTTTCTGAGAGCCCGATGATGATTTGTGGAGAGGACATTCCTATCTTGGATGTTCCTTATCTCCATTTCTATCCCCCTTGACCAGCTCAAGTATGGGGGATCGAGTCAGGCTCAAGACTCGGTTAACAAAAATAAGCGCTTCGTGGGTGGCAACCCATGCTTATCCTTAGTAGTAGTATAATATTTATGAATAAATGTGATGTGAGGAGGCTCGCCTCTTCCTTTCTCGTGTTTCGTGTTTTGTGTTTTATGTCCAGGATTGCCCCGGATGATGAAGACTCTTGTGCTCGTGGTTTTGTCCATCGTCCACTCGATCTTCAATCCTTCGCATGCTTATATATGGGAATCCGATATCCTAGATCTTATTGATTTAACGTTTATCTATTAGCATAATTAATAAACGGCTTTAGATTTGCGTAGAGACCCCTTAATATTTGGATTATGCCTTGACATTAGTATGGGGGTGACAGTCTCACATTGAGGACAATGTATAGTTCTAGTATGGGGGGATCTTTCGATTTGATCTTACTTGCATTTTCCTTGTCTTCACGTAACCATGTTTTTCCACCAAAAATAGCAAAAATATGCCAAAATTAAAAATTTTCAAAAATTAAATAAGTGTTTTGACACAATGTTTTGTCTTTTTAAGGAATAAATTTTGACTTGATAGAGCATGTTGCGCTCAAGCTTACCCCTTAACTTATATAAATTTAAGCTTTTGCTAGTCTTTTATTCAAGAAGCTTTAAAACGCGAATTCTAGCTTTAAAAGAGCCAAGAGTTTGCAAGTTTCCATGATAGACTTTAAATATGCAAAGCTTGTTTTATTAGACTAAGCATTCACGGATCTTTTTATTAAAGATTTTAAATTTGCGAAGAACGAGAAATGATAGAGTTTTATATAAGTTAGATGCTAAACATAGAGTAGTTGGATCTCTTTAAGGGTCATAGAGGTTAATTGTAGCTTTTTGCTCCGACTAGCTTAATAAACGTTATATAATTGTTGAATAAATAAAGTTACTTTAGGTTTTTGCGATTCTTAGTTTAAATCACTTCGTAGAGATTCCTTCTGGTGAAATTAAGGTACACATCGAGGTTTTGTCAGTGTTGTGGGGAAATAGACTCCTGGACCATGGTCGGCTCGCATACCGATGTGGCAGTTGTTAAAAGACCACAGGACTTGAAATTTGGCTAATAATAATAAGTTATGTAATAAACCGAAGCCGAAATAAGACCACTACCTCTTGTCGGCTCACAACCGATGTGGTAGTCGTTTAAAGGGTGAAAGTAATAATAATAATAAAACTGTGGGCTGATAAAAGTTTACTGCATCTTGCCGGCTCATAACCGATGTTGCAGTCTTCTAAATAAGGCACATAGTAATAATCCGAGACTGATAAAAGTTTGTTGCATCTTGCCGGCTCACAACCGATGTTGTAGCCTTCTAAAAGGTCGAGGATCACCGAGGTCGAAATAAGACTCCTGGACCATGGTCGGCTCGCATACCGATGTGGCAGTAGTTTAAAGGACCGAGGTTTAACAATGTTGCAATAATAACAAGAATAAAGCAAAATTTCAACTCTGGGGTTATCTAAATAAAGCCTCCGTATCTGGACTCGTAGTTGAGTTGTTTCGGATGAAATAAAAAAGATAACCCCTAAATCATGCAAAATTAGAACCTTAATGTGGACCTTATTCTCACCATATCGTATCTTTAGGAAAGGATTTCAAACTAATTGTGGTTTAAACCGGGTATTACTTTATAAGAATAAGACATTAATTTATTTGTCACAATTATAAGAATATAAGCTTTAGAGGATTTAGGAATAAGAGAGTGAAAAGTTAAGTTTTTACTTACACAATTAACATTTATGAGTAGTGTTAGCATTTTAACTTGTATTTAACAATGATTTCGTTTTTAAGCTTAGTTTAGGGCGGGTGAAAAATCAAGGACGATGAATTTATCCTTTTATTGTTTCTTGTTCCGTTAAGTTATGATATGTATGAATGATAATAATAAATGCATAAAAATGGTTAAACGGGGGGCTTTTCAAAACTAGTGATTTCTTAATCCCCTTAGATGAATACTTAGCTACTTTTTGAGGTAATTAGTCTAGGGGGTTGAAATTTTTGGTTTTCTAAGTTTGTATTTATGACATTGCGTGAGGACACGACAATAGCTTAGTATGGGGGATTTTGGTATGTGCTTAAATACACATACCTTTTACCTAATAAAACTAGCTAAAAAGACCAATAATGACCAATAAATACAGAAAAATGCATTGTATTCGTTTGTATTGTGAATTGTGTCTTGCATGTAACAGATATTGCACAAAAGGACAAAAAAAAGCAAAACGGACAAAACCGAGCACGGGAATGGAAAGAGTACGAGAAATCCTGCTTTATTTTCGGATTTAATAAATATCAAAATAAGTCTTAAAGAAGCCTTCGGGTATATGACAAAAATAAAATATTGAGATAAAAAATTAGAAATAAGGGAGGAAAAGTAATTACAATAACAATTAGGTATTTAAGAAGTATGTTAGTAATCATGACTGTAAGTGACAATGACTTGTTATGTAAAGTTATGAAAAAAAGTCATAAAAATGGAAAAATGTTGAAAATGAAAAAATAGGGCTTTTTAGAGCTAATGTTTCTTTAATCCCTTATGATGAATACTTAGCTACTTTTCGAGGTAATATCATGGGGATTAAGATACTTAGTTTCTAAAGTGTTTATATTAATCATATTGCGTGAGGACACGGCAAAACCCTTAGTAATGGGGATTTTTTGTTAAAATGTGCATAATTACACATACCCTTACTCTAATTAAAACAACCCCAAATGATCATAAACGAACATAAAATGCCCAAAAATATGATGTTTTGTAGTTATTTACTGTGTAGGTTAATCAGATATCAACAAAAGGACAAAAACGAAGCTAAAAGCAACAAAACCAAGCACGAGATTGGAAAGAGCATGAAAAAGAGCAAAAGACCGAAGCCGAAGGCACATTTATCTTTGAACCCGACCTAAATTCTTAAAAGCTCGTAACCTCGTTAGCCCTTTTAACCTTAAATGTCTAAAAAGGTTTACACCGTTAGTCCTTAGGAACTAACAATGTTAGTCCTTAACCCTTTCATAAATGGTCCTTAAACCTAAAAGTTATGTAACTCTCGTTATACTATGTTAAAGGCCCAATACATATACAACCCGGTCAATCCTCAATTTATCCCCAGTCAAACTATACACAATTATTGTGCATCTCTCCCATTACCATTCACCCGCCATTTTTCACTCAAGTTTGTGTACAAGGTAAATTTCCAGATTAAACCCCATTCTTACCCACACATCACATCAAAAAGGCTTCTAGAAGTTCACCCCAACACGCAGAAAGCATGATATCCATCACACCTTGCCACGTTGGCAATCCGTGTGATGGGATTTTGATTCAAGGGCTGAGATAAGAGGATTGAAGGCCAAGAAAGAGATCAAGGGTTGAGGATTTAGGAGGAGGGCATCTTAACTCGCTCCTCACACAACAAACACAAGAGCATACGCTCCCCTTCTTCTAAAATCTATAAATATGCTAGAATTCTTCATTTGTAATCATCTAGAGTAGGAGTAGAGTAGTCTAGTTTTTAGCTTAACTTAGCTTATTAATGTAATTTTTAGCTTATTGTTCTTTTTAATGCATTTTTACTCTTAAAAGCTTAATGGGAAGGTCGTTAAGTTTAATAAAATCATCAGCTTGTTTCATATCATTCTCTTTAATTCTGTTTTACTTAATAAGCAATCTTCTTTGATCTCACTTAATAAGCTCAAATAAGCAAGTTCATACTCAGTTTAGACCTCAAAAGCTAAACTGAGCTTAGTCATTCACTTAAATTCCTCTAAATTACCTCAGCTTCTTATATGGATGATAAGCCAGATTGGGATGGGCTTATGGACAATACTAGCTTATCTCTGATAAGCTAGAGCTTGTAGACTAGCTCATTTGAGAAATTTTTGATTCTTGTTTGGCTGGGATCAAAGGTACTTTCATATTTCTTTCTTGTTAAAGCTTAAATCCGTTTTGTTTATTTCATGCTTATTTGTGCTTATTCCTGCTTAATTGTTGCTTATTTGTCTTATTATTACTATATCTATCAGTTTAAGTGTTTATTTCATAATTTAGAAGAATTAGTGCTTTATCTCTAAAAACTGTTAAAAAAATCCAATAAGCATAAGCTCATTGGATGAGTGCTTTTTCTTATCTAAATTGCTTTTAATTCTTCTATTAGTAATAATAAGTGAATATTACAAAACTCATAAGTTATAAGGTTTAAATCATTTTAAAAATGCTTTTAGAAATATAAAGGGTGGTTGTTAGCAGACTTAAACCAAAGCTAAGCTGCTAAACTTGTTTTTGACTTATTTAAGCCGAATTGGTTTTTAGATTAATCTTAGTCTAGTCAGTAGTTTTAAATAATTTCTTCAAGTTTTTAGCCCTATTTTAAAGAGTTTGAGCGTGCTTATTCTGTTCTATTATAGCTTAATGTATCCAATAGTTAGCTTAAAATAGTTTAAAATTGAGTTTTCATATAAACTGTCCTCATTTCTAGTTAAAATAATTTTTGGATTTAGCTTATTATTAAGTGCTTAGTTATGGTTGAAAATTGCTTAAAAGTACTTTATCTCCTTAGATCTTAATCTGTTTTGAATTTTTACACCTTATTTAATATTGTTTTAAGCTTAAAAATGTTGTTCAAACTTATTAAGGGGTGTTTGGCACAAGCAGTACTAACCTTGGTTAGTACTGTTTGATTGCTTTGTGCCTTTAAGCTAAGTTTGATTAGCTTAAATTAAGCTTATAAGATAGTTTTAATAAGTGGTAAAAGTTTAATTCTCTAGTTTAAGGATTAGTGTAATCAAGTTGTAAATATGTGGTATTCTAATTTATCAATTTAGCTCAATTGATTCAATCTTCATAAGTGTCCTTTAAGGAGTTGTTTTCACACTTGTTTTGAGTCTAAAAATGCAGTAGAACTAGTTAGTCTAGGTATTGCATTTGTTAATTTTGCTTTATTCAAAATCTGTCTAGTTTTAAAGTCACTTTTCAAAGTATAGAGTCCAGTTTTCAAAAGCAAAATTAGGTTAGATCAAAGTTGATTTAAGGACTGAATTTGAGAGTATAAGCTCTTTGGATATCAAGCTTCATCTGTTTTTAGCTAAAACCATATTCCTAGTTCTTATTTGATCTTAAGATTAGCTCAAAGTTTAGCATTTTCCCTTTTAAATCTGCTAAGATAAGTCTATTTTGCTTTTAGCTTAAAAGAGCTTTTCAGATGATTCTGTTAGTCAAATCTTTGTCATATTTGCTTATTAGAGTCTAGGTTTTGTTTGGTTTTCAGCTTATTAGTCTAAAGTCGCTTAATGAGTCTAAAAATTTGCAAAAAGTTTAGCTAAAAAGTCTTAGGTTAGTTTGTGTTATACTGTCATTCTCTTTGGGCTTATTCTAGCTTAATTTTGATTTTCAGAAAAAGTTGTTTTGTTAAAAGTTTTTCATTTTTAGGTTTTTAGTTTTTTCCAAAAAGAAAAATAAAAAATAATAATTTTGCAAAAAGGGAAGCCACAGGTTCGAACCTGTGACCTCCCCTTCACAAACCATACGCCTTAACACACACACTCAATGCCATCTGCCCTGGGGTCTTTTTCATTCCTTTCTTTGCACCTTTAAATTATTATAGTCACTTTAGTTTTTAGCTTATTCGAGCTTTATTGCTTATTATCTGCTTATTCCTTAAGTCACCTTTCCAGCTTTCATTTTTCATAGATTCTGCATTGTCTAAAGTACTTTTCATAATTTTTCCAGAATTTTATAAATTAGTTTAGTATTTTTAATTAATTCTCTAGAATAAAATAGTTTTTAATTTCATAATAAATAAAATAAAAGTCAAAAAAATATAATTCTTTTTTCTAAAAATTTATTTAGTCATTTAAGATTTATAAAAAATGAAAAAACACTGTTAGGGTTAAATTTTGATTTATTTGCTTAAATGTCGCGTTTTTAATTTCCCGTTATCGTTTTATGCTTAATTTCTTAAATGCTTTAATTGTTTACTTGTTTTTACTTGCTTTTACATGTTATTTCTATTTTCATTAGTAGTTATAGAAACCAAAATCAAAATTTCTTAAACCATTCAAATCACGCGATCACGAACTTAAACGTGATTTTCAATTCTCACCTCGTCGGGATACGACTCTGGAAGGTTTTGGATTTTACTTTGGATAAAGGTAATCTTTTAAAATCCTCACGGAATACTTATCTTATACTATAATTGATATTGGGAATTTAGAATATATATTTCAGTATATATATGCTAAGTAACTAGGAATCAAACGGAAAACTCCCTAATGTTTTGCTCGTGATAATTCTCCATGATGAGTTCTTGAGCAAAAAGTGTGTTGACTAGGGCTTCAGAATGCCCGGATGAGTCCAACACAAGTCTTTTTCAACATATATCATATCATAGTTTCAGCAAGGTCCTGTAAAAGGTTAGAAGACAAGTGCAAATTCTATCTCGCTACAATGGTACAAGAAAACAATTAAACACACAACTGTACAGGGGTCAATACCCCGTATCTAAAACCCTAGGATACACCGTATTGTTCTTGTAGAAACAATTAAATTACTGGAAATTAAATATTAAGTTTTAAAAACTGATAACGTCCAGACAGCTCAATACGTCGTATTCAGAGGGGTTCGATACGTCGTATTGAGTGTCTGGGAAGACAGACTCGTGCAACAAATACTTTAAAATGCGACAAACAATTAAAATGACCGGGTTGTCTCCCGGGAAGCACTTTTGTTTCAGCTGGTCTTTAAGTTCGGCCTGCCCCAAATTAATCCCATCCTTATAAAACAACTTAGGGTCGAACGGGATGCCAAATGGCACATACAAATT
>BQNB010114004.1:3669-18572 GCA_026074375.1 Tanacetum coccineum
AGAAGAAAGAGGTGTGATCAAAAGACAAAGAGTGTTTTCGTCGAAGAGAAAGAATGTTTCATCGAAGAGAAAGAATGTTTTCATCGAAGAGAAAAAATGTTTTGTCAAAAAGAAATGGAGACCATTTTAACTAATGTCTAAAAAAGGCTTGAATAGGGATTTTCGGATATGACCTTAAACGTTTGCGATTGCAAGTTAAAGATACTTGAATATCTTGGTTGAAATATTTTAGTTGTCAAACCTACTTGGAAGGGTATTAGATTTGCATCTAACTTTTCCGTGACAAAGAGTAGATTATTTGGAAGAAAAGGAGATGATGATTAAGGAAATGTGTGAAGGAAGACTTGTAACAATCCGTATTTTTGATCAATGTACGACACTATTAAATTCACTATTTATTTTTTTTCTCGTACGCGTTCGCTTTTAATTTTAATAGTTAAGTTAAATCGCGTAAGCTAAAAATCAATAATTAACGTAAACGGACACCAAACGAATTAAAGCTTTTGTCAAGCAAGCAATATATTATTTTTACGAAAGTAATAATAAACTTTTTATATTTTATTTTTATTGGTTGCGTAAAACGTTTACGTTTCGCAATAAAATACATTTAGGCATACCCGGGAGCACCAAAACTTTTCTACGCTTCAAACAAATACCTATGTTTATACCCAATACCCAAAGTTTTATTAAACTTTATCCAAGTAAACATTGTTAGTCACATGGTACATTAAATAAACTAACTAAAACCTATACATTACAAGTTATACATTTATAAACTAAAACTACAACTTATACATTTTTCAAGTAATACTTTCCTTATTACCAAAAATATATTTCTAGTCATTCTTCCTTAATTCCATGGGATAACCTCCATCTGGGGGAAACATAAGAACACAAGTATTAACTAGAGCATGTACATACATACCTCATTAAACCTAGCCATGCCTTGTTCCCTTTGACCAATTTGGTCTTCCCCATTTTACTCCATCTGGTCGTGACTTCTTATTTCAACTTTGACTAGCCTTGGTGATTAGATAAGAAGTATACTTGCTAGTAGTACCTCCTACAACACTTAATACTTTAGAAAAATCAAAACCCTCTCCCATTTTTCTCTCCCCTTTACCCACGGCAAACAAACCCCCCTTTACATAATCCATACAAAATGTTATCAACAAACAAGCCAACACACATCATTCTAGAGACTACTACGTATTTACAAGCCTGGTTAAGCCATTTGCAAGTATTTATCAAAGAAAGGAAGCTAGGGTTTTCATTTGGAAAAGTTAAGGTTTCATATTGTGCAAGCTTGGGTTTAAAGGCTAAACAAGGGTTTAGCACCTATTTTTCATCATCGTCATTCATCATAAGGTCTTCTATAAACCTTTTTACTTTCCATTTTATGAGTTTTTATGTATATGTTGTGCTATGTAGTAAAATCACCATTTATGATCATTTAACATACCATTTATAACGTTATTCCAAAACAAGCATTAAACGTTAAAAGTTTATATCAAAACCCTAATTATATGTAAGGTATACATAAAAAATGAATGTGCAAGTATTCAAAGCATGTGTACAAGTGTACAATACACAACATTTAAAATATATTTTCCCTCTAAATCAATGTACAAGTCCTAAATACTCAAATAAGCTCATTTTCCACCGTTTTCATTATAGATTTCTAACTACCACTTTAACACAAGGTACAAGCACTTAATGCATGACTTTTAAACCCTAAACCTAAACCCTAAATCCTTTCTAAACTCTAATCTAAAACCCTAAACCCTAAACGAAACACTAAAACCCTAATTTCACTTTAAACCTAAAAATAAACCCTAAACCTTAAAACTAAGCCCTAAACATTAATCCTAAACCCTAAAACTTAATCCTAACACTAATCCTAAACCTTAAACTATCTTAAAACCTAACCTTAACTCGAATTCAAAACCCTAAATCCTAACCCAAAATAAAATGAACCTGACACCCATTTTTTATCCATTTTGACCCATTTTAAGTCAAGCTAGCACTCTAACTCCTCAAGTACCTCCATGACATCACCACCATGTCACCAAGAAGCCTACCAAGCACCTCCATTACCACCTTGGCCACCAAGTCTTGCTTTGTCACCTCCTTGTCACCCATATCCATTCGCACCCTTATAACTCCCACACCTTGCATTCCTAGTTTCCTAGCCCACCTTACTCATCACTACCCCTCCATTAGTTACTAATCTATAGCTCTTGACCACCACACCAAGAAAACTTGGGCACCAAGGGTGTTTTAACCCTATAAATAGCCGAAACATGCAAACCATTCAAACACACCTCAAAAACTCATCACCACTCAAATGGAGTTCTAAATCAGACCAATGAGGATCAAGAGAAGTCTCTAAGCTTAGAATAGAAACCAAGAATCAAGAAAAAGGAGCCCTTGAAGTCATTACTAGGCGTACGAAGCCGAAAACCCCATTTCGACCCATTTCTAGTTCAAGTAAGCTTAAATATTGTTCAATAAGCTTATAATATGTATTAGAACTATCATAAGGTCTATTATATCCTATATGAACTCTTGTTAAAGCTTTGAATCCTCAAACCCATGCGTTTTTTATTAAAACCCTAAAAATGACCCGTTTTGATTTTCTATCTAACGAATCCTTTTCCTAAACTTTTGTTATGTTAGAACATCTTAGTTTTGCTTACTCTAATAAGCTATAACCTACAAATATCATTTGGAATCCTAAAATAAGCTTGCATGGCTTTTTGGACTTGATTTGTAAATTATTTCCATGCAAGGGGTATATATCGTAACTTTCTAAAATTTATAACTAGAGGGGCTGAAAATGTCATTATTCCAAAGTTATAACTATAAGGGGCAGTTTTGCCAAGTTTTAAAGTTAAAGGTTTACATTACATATACTTTATATATAAAGGACTAAACTTGTAAAAGTTTATAAACCAAGGGTATATATTACCATTTTTGTATTCTTAAAAATATAAAATATAATATTTTTTATATAAATTATAAAAAAATATATATATTAATATTATAAAACTCGACTTCATTAAAACCCGACGCATTTGTTGTTATTAATTAACGATCGACGCATTATAAAACAATTACGTTATATAATTAACGTAACTTATCATCGACTAGTTTTTGAAGAAACTTAAAATCTTATCGTATCACGTTACTAAGGAATTTCATGTGAGGGGTTCCATTTGAGTATTTGTTTTGACGAGTTTGCTGGGTTTACGATTTAAAGTGCCCTGGCTCCTCAAACGATACTACATGGCCTCTGGATTATGATAGCCCGAACAGTGATACAATATTTCCATAAATTAGTAAATCAAATATGTATGTTAAACTTTGTAAAGTTTTGAATCATAAACCATCACACTAAGACTTGACATAATACCCCAGGTTGCGTGACAAGGCCGTTACTTTCACTTGATATACTTTTGCCATCAATCAGATTCCCTGTTAAGGTGAGTTCATAGCCTCGCATTTTAAATCTTCTAATGTTTTTATAAACCCGTGAGGGGGATACATGCTCAATTATTTTTAATATACACAAGTACTTAAAACCGATATTGTAAGTTCAAGCCTTGCATTTTAAATCTTTTGAATACTTTATAAACCCGCGAGGGGATACATGCTATAAACCATGAATACAAGTGTTTTTCCAACTGTATGCTATCCAGATATATTATTGCCTAAGTACCTTCCACTGCCAATATTTCTTAATCATGAACCATTAGTCACTTGCGAGTGAACGCGAATATTGTGGATAGATCTATCGGGGTGTGACGACTCCCGTTGGTGTGCCTATACTTTTTGGTACCAATAGCACTATATTTGACTCAATGGGTAACTTTGGCAAGTTACCTTTCCACGGGGACATTTGTTCCTCAACCAATGTCACTACGGTGATTTCCATGTTAACGTATTGATGTCATGAGCTTAGGGCAATAACACTATTTTCCATAATAATTGTACTCATTGCAATTATTACACTTATGGGTGTATAACAACGTAACCCACTGTTATAATAACTTGTCTTCAAACTGTTTTCCATAATAATTGTAATTATTGCAATTATTACACTTATGGGTATATAACAACGTAACCCATTATTGAACTTGTACTCAACTATTATAACTGAAAACCTATGAATATCACTCAACCATTGTGTTGATCTTTTTAGCATGTTTATCTCATGTAATTGAGCATCACATGGCACGGAGTGGTACGGACTTGAAGATGGCTAAATTGTTATCATTCAAACTTTATGTTTCTAGATTTTCAGACCTGTCTCCATTTGTAAAACTCTGATTTATTGAATGATAACTAAATTTTCCAAAACGTCTCTTTACAAGTTATTTTCTATGATTATGTCTGTTGATCCATGAAGTAATACCCCATATTAGCTTCGGCTGCTATATTTGTCAAAATGGGGGTGTTACAATTGGCTAGGAAAGAAAAAGGTCAAATAGACTAATACGCCGTATTTAGTAAACTGAATACATCGTATCGATGTTTGGAGTCGAATACGCTGTATTGGGTTAAAAAAAATATACGCCGTATTTAGTATTTGACTCAAAAAGTTACAGTAAGCTATAATAATGCAGAAAAAACACACAAACACACAATATACAAAAATATACAATGCAGAAAATAAAACTCATACAAATATGCAAATTAATCTAAACTAAACTAAATCTAAACTAAAACACTAATAAATAAGAATTAAATAACTTCACTCCCTGACAGCGGCGCCAAAAACTTGATATGTCATTGTGCGTATGTATTATTTATTATCAAGTTTTACATTTATATTTTGCCGACATTACCTAAAAACAATACTAACAAGCAGTGTACCTGTAACACCCCCAAAAACGGGTCGTAGCGGAATTGTATGTCCGGGGGCGTTACTTCATAATACACAGCGCTAGATACAAGAGAACGACCTCTAAATGTGTCGTTTGTAAAACAATCTCGTTGATTTTCTAAAATCAAAATAATAGTTGTCCCATAATTTCATCACAATGAAAAGCTTGAAAGCAACACAACGAGATTTGATCATTTGTAGAAATCCAAGTATGAAATCTTGTCAATTTAGACTCCAATGCACATCAGATAATCCAAGCATCTAATTCACCTGAGAAAAACATGCTTAAAAACGTCAACATAAAGTTGGTGAGTTCATAGGTTTTTGTAAATACAAATGTTGAACCAAAGTTCTGTAAAATGTATATGACCATTTAAATCCTTAAATGTCCTTCCAAAATGTATGATTGTTAGAAATCAAATAGTTGTAAAGTAGGCATGATAATTAAAACCATTACGAAATGCCTCAAGTATGTATAGTAAAATGTATAAGTGTAGGATCACAAGACTTCCGGCCCTTAGCAATTATATAAACTATAATGCTACAACATGAAAAATTTTCTGGCCCTCACAAATTTTAACAAACTATAATCGACCAAATAAAAAGTATTCTCAGGCGCATGCAGCAATTATACAAACGATAATGCGACCAATATAAAGTATTCCAGGCCATCAGCAATTATACAAACGATAATGCGACCAATATAAGTATTCCAGGCCATCAGCAATTATACAAACGATAATGCGACCAATATAAGTATTCCAGGCCATCAGCAATTATACAAATGATAATGCGACCAATATAAGTATTCCAAGCCATCAGCAATTATACAAACGATAATGCAACCAATATAAGTATTCCAGGTCATCAGCAATTATACAAAAGATAATGCGACCAATAGAATAGCTTGTGACCAATTTATAAAACAGATTTCAAATGCACATGTAATGAATTCAAACAAATTATGAATTTGTAACCAGCATGTTCTCACCCCAAAAACATATTTAAAATAAGTAAAACGTGGGGCTATAAACTCACAATATCCTTTAAAAACAATCACGTTGTTATAAGATAACCGAGTAAGTATAAGAGTTTATAGACAAGCATGTATCCCCCTCGCGGGTTTATAAACATTCAAAAGATTGAAAAGCGAGGTTATGAAACTTACCTCGATGATGTAGAACGATTGACAGATAGGCATCTAATATGCACAATACGAACGGAAGACGAAGCGGCTCGATCAAGAAGTTGCAGCTAATCTTAACTGCTAAGTCCCACTAACCTAGGATAAGGAATTTGGGTTTCCCGATGAATGGTTACGTCAACCCGACATGTTGATAAAGATTTAGATTTAACGTTGTAATAGTTTGGTGGTTGGTTAAATAAATCGAAATATGAACGCAAGGTATGTAATATATTCATTATATATTACATATGAAAAATAAACCTTTATATAACTCGTACCGTGAATCATATAACCAAGATAAACAATCCAAAGATTAATGAAAAGTATATAATACCTTGTAGGTATTATATAATAAGTGTGAATAATTAATTAAACCAATTAGTTTGACACCAATTTAATTAATAAAAAGACTTTGAATAAAAGTAGACACATGTCTTAATGTTATGAATTAAACAACCGATGTTGGTAACCGTTTATAACCATTATAAAATATAAAATAATATTTTATAAATTATGTTTCGTTTCTTCGACAGGTCGTGTCTAAAACAGTTCGTCTCCTTGTAAAAGTATAGTTTTTGTTCGTTGTCGGGTTTTTGTATAGTTATATTTATATACATCTTTAATATATAATTTATTCCCTTTATCGGTTTATAAAACAATAGCAGTTTTAGTAAATCATAAATATAGGAAATTATATAAATTTCATCATGACTTTCCCGTTTATATAACGTTTTCCATTTTTGTAAAACTCGACGTTTTCCCTTAATCAATATATGATGAAATTATTCGCTTTCTAATATTTCAAATGTCCGCGTGTTCTAGATATAATATATATATGTTATTATATCTAATCTAAACAAAATAATATATATTACATTTATTTAACCATTTAAACCACCAATTTATATATCCGGTTTTAAAATATTTATAAAACCTTGTTATTTTTATTTGTTGTTTCGCTAAACCAAACACACCCTTTGTATATAAAACCAAACGAACCCTTGTTGTCTCTACATCAACCAAAGGCACCCACTTGTGCGGCTGTCAACAACCAAACGCACCCTTATTCGACTATAACAAATCCAAACGCACCCTACTCGCTGCCAAAACCCATAAACAAACACCCCTATATGGTTATTAAAGCCAAACTTCACCCTTTTCTTGCTATTACCACTAACCAATGCACCCTTATCTGTTATTTCTTTCAATACACAACACACACCCTAATTCTACTTGAACCGAACCAACGCACCCTAATTTGTGAAAACAAACAAACGCACCCGCTGGTGGTTTAACCCGACACCCCACGCACCCTTGTTGCTGTGAAGGCCCAACAAAACAAACACCCTTCCTGATGAAATGATGATGGCAGCGATGGGGGTTCAGTGGTGATGATGTTGGTGGCGTCGGTGTGGTGATGCGTGGTTTCAGGAGGGGTAGCGGCGAGTGACGGCGAGTGGTATAGGGGATCGGGTAGATCCGTTGATGAGGATCGTTTTTGATGTCGGGCGGAAAAGTCCGCCGGAAAAGTTTTTCAGCGGCGTCGTGGTGGCGGTGGCCGGAATCCGACGACTGGCCGGCGGTGGGGCGGTGGCCGGAAATATGGAGAGGGGAGAGTGTTTTATAAGTGTGTGTGTATAAAGATGGAATGAAAATGAAATAAAGTTATAAACTTTTATATATATATTTAAACTTTCAATTAAATGTGAAAAGTTAAAATAGTTTAGGGTAAATTGTGTAAATATTTCAAAGGGACCAAAAGTGTAACGTTGGGAAACTTTTATAGAATATTGGTTCGGGACTCATTTGAATGACTTAACAGATGATTCAACACACGAAACTTGCGCCATTGTTTTCCAAATCATTTTTCTGATAAAAATGAGTATTCGTTTGATAATATTTCATAAATATTTTTATATCTTTTATAAAATATTGCTTATTAATTATTCGTTATTGTATTTAATGAATCCGGTTATGTTCTCGTCGGGAGTAAAACTAGAAATAAAATTTTAACCCGTATTATTTTGAGTTTTCAACATCGTTTTCGAATAAAATGATGTCTATTTTATTAAATATTTTTATTTAAATAAGTGTTAAATTATTATATATTTAATTTTTTTTTCGTTTATAATCTTGCGAGGTTTTTCTGTCACCTTCTGATGTTTCGGATCTTCGGTCAAAACTTAAAAGTTGTCAGACAATGTCGTTTTTACATTCAAATTGCTTTGAGTCCGAAATAATGAAAACGTGATTTAGCTGCTCGTCTTTGATAAATCAACCTAGGAATAACATATATCTCCTTTAAATATGTTCTGAAAATTTTATCGGTTACGCGGTAATCGCTTTTATGTGAAAATAAAAGACCAAAAGTCAAAAAGTCGAGTCAAACCCTAAAAGTCAAAGGGTAAAATTGTCATTCAAAATTTTGAAAATTCTCGGATGTTACAGTACCCGATCAGTTGTAGCTTCGTTGGTAAGTAGGGTGCCAATCACTAAGAGCGAGAGTGTTAATTCTTAAGTCTACCAGTATTTTAGTTATCTATGTTAGTTCTAATCTAAGTTAGTTCTAAGTTAAACCTATGCTAAACCTAATTCTAACGGATATTTAATCTGAGATACTGGCACGGGTTTTGGTGGTAACTTAAACCTAATTTAGTCACGCTAACACATGCATGCAAATAATCAGATATAGAAGAGGGGTCAACCTATTTAAGGAACTGCATTCGAATAAAGTAATTTTTGTTGATTATAATCTATCTTAGAAGATTAATAATGGTGATCTTATTAAACCCTAGCTCAACGAGACTTTACTAACTTACTGCTTAATGGCTTCTTATATACTAGTTGTCCACTATCCAAGTCCTTACCAAGGGAATCATAACGTCATTTGTTGACCCAGGTCACCTGCTAGTCCAACTTGTTTACTAAACCAATGGCAAGGATATGTCATTATTTGTGATCCTATGATTCTAGATATATAAGTTACGGATATGGAGAGCTATCCCGGTATCTAGCTAGCTCAATATTTTGCATTTCTAGACCCAACTGAATAATAGGTCGCATACTTAAGCACGTAAACGAGTATAAATTGATAAACATAATCAACAATCAACGATAAATAAAGTAATCAAGATAAATAAACCAAACATTAAATCTTCATAAACATGGCTAATACCTAAAGGTATTAGCCAATAACCATTGTATCGAATACAAACATAATAAACGAATCAACCAATGTAACCTAACCAAGTTAAACGAATGATACCAAAAATTTAACGATTATTAGAGTATAGATGATTACAAGGTGTTTCATATCAAATTAAGCACGTTACTTGACCTTCTTTGCTCTTCTTGCCTTCTAAAAATCGACTTTTGTGGTTAGGGCTTTGAAAATATGTTTAAGCACACCCTAAACTCATGTTTAGGGATTTGTATTTATAGTGTCTGGAAAAACATCGATACGCCATATTGGTTAAGGTCAATACGCGCATTAAGGGTTTCTTGGAGTAGAGACCATGTTCGATATCTTCCAGAATCTTCAAATAATCTTCAATACGGCGTATAAAGTCTTCTGGTTATGGCATATTACTCTTCAATTCTTCATGGTTTCTAATGGAGTGCATGCACATATACACCGTATCTTCCTTATTGGATACGGCGTATAGGTTTTCAGAACAGTATGTTGAGATTTATTCGTTTAAGCTTCAAAATGTGTGCCTTTTAGCATATCTTCACCAATTACTCCATAATTACTGCAAATAACAACTTTAAGTAATTAAGTACCAATTCATGAAATAATTATACAAAATGGCTAAGAAACATAGGATAAATGATGCTATAAAAGTGACGTTATTTAATGTCATCATTTTTCTTGTTTTTTAAATCGCAAAAGGAAAATAAGTTAAATCGCAAATTTGATAGAATGTTAAATCGCATATCAGCTTGACTCAGCCAAAATGAGAATAAACCATGTTGACTTAATTACCATATTGCCATCAAGAACCAAATTTGCCATAAATAAAACTTGTTAAACCGCTTTTTTGATTTTTCCGTCTTAACTCGTTTTTTATCAAACTTTTTCTAAATCGCTTTTTAACAAAAAAATTAAATCGTAACTAAAAAAACTCTTTTAAGCCACGAATAAACTAAAAAACACAACATACCATCACTAAATCCACTCAAGGTGATTGATACCATGTGTTATCCTATTATATTTAATCCATATCATAACACAAACACAAAAGATGGTAGAAATCTAGAGAGAGGATAGAGAGAGAAAGTAGAGAGAAGAAGAGAGTGGAAGGAAGGAAAAATGTTTTCTTACCAAGTAAACAATACCAACCAACACCCTCTTTACATGAGGAGGGGGTTGTGTTTATAGGCTCACCACATATGGGATGCCTATTGTTTTATGTTGGGTCGGGCTTGGCTTGTGTTGGCCTTTGGCCTGAAACATGGACAATATTAGCCTAAAGTTCAAGCCCGTAAAACCCGACTAGCCTATTACAACATATATAATATGATGACCGCGACTTCCTAAATGTATGACCGAAACTTCTTTGTTCGACTCAATATTTTGAGGCTAACACTCTTCTTTTGAATACTCCACATTTTTAGAGTTTGTTTCAAGCTCTTTAGTTTATTTTTAAGCAAAATTATGGCATTAGAAGCATGAACCCCATTATTATTCCAAGAATCTTCTAAAACAGAGGCGATATCTTGTTGCAAAAACCAAGAATGAAACAAACGAAAAGGGGTAGGACCATAATCCATGTGAGATTCATTAAGAATAATCGGTTTATGATCAAAAATATAGCGATGAAGAATCAAACCTAACAAGTTTGGAAAAAGATCTAAAAGCCTACCAGAAACAAGAAACTGATCTAGCTTACTTATCTTACTCGCATGTTTATCTGACCACGTAAAAGAATACCCACTCAAAGGAACATCAATCAAGTGAGAGTTAGTAATGAACGTATTGAATTCAGCCGCATTAGAAGCATATAAAGTAGATCCATGTCGTTCTGAGGCAAAACACACTTCATTAAAGTCTCCCATAACAACAACCTCACCATGCTAGCGATTAATTATATCCGTCATGTATGCCTAAAGTTGTCTTTTACGGGGCACGCCTTGGGAGAATAAACCGACATGAACAATAAATCCGAGCCAGTAGCCAAATCAAAAAGCATTTTATCCCAAAAAGCTCCTCTTTGGAAAGATCGTTTTATCCCAAACACATAAGATACCACATGATCTACCACGTGTTGAGCTAGTAGCAAAATCAAAAAGCATGTTATCCCAAAAAGCTTTCACCACAAAAACATTAAATGAGACCATCTTAGTCTCTTGAAGAGACATAAAGTTCACTTGATTAGAATGGCAAACTGTTTTCACCCATTTTTTTCTCCTTTTCACCCAGCCCTTAAACGTGAATAGATAAACAATTCATTTAAAAGTATTATGATCTCCCATGCTAGTGATAATTCTTCTATAACCTTTTTCACACCTTTTCATGCCAAAACTCATTGCTTGACCAATGCTAATAAACTCTTAGAAGCATTCAAGGATAGAAAAACCAT
Source organism: Tanacetum coccineum (assembly GCA_026074375.1). Taxonomy (NCBI): domain Eukaryota; kingdom Viridiplantae; phylum Streptophyta; class Magnoliopsida; order Asterales; family Asteraceae; genus Tanacetum; species Tanacetum coccineum. The sequence goes on from BQNB010114004.1 coordinate 15,326, forward strand.
TAATTGGTTTTGGAGATGGAGCTAAAGAGTCAATGTGGTCGTGTTTGGAACCACCAAGAGACATGTTTTTAGGTACACTTTCTATGGTGCCAAGAGATGAGATACCTTCATGAGCAACATTTTCTACTGCCTCATTCCCTGATTGGTTTGAGTTGAGTGGGGTAAACCTTGATTGGAATAATTGATCGCCACCACTCGTCGCTTGTTCTACATTTGTGTCTTTTTTTCTAAATGAACAGGAGAGTTTTCCACGTGAACAGAAGAGTTCTCCACGTGATCAAGAGAGTTCTCTATTTGCTCAATAGAGTTCTCCATGTGAACATGAGAGTTCTCCACATGACCAGGAGAGTTCTCTAATTGCTCATGAGATTTCTTCATGTGAACATCAAAGTTCTCCATGTGATTAGAAGAGTTCTTCATTTGCCTAAGAGATTTCTCCACGTGATCAGGAGGGTTCTCCATAATATTATATTCATTAACAATACTTTGGAAAGAATTTAGAATCACCTCATCATCATTATTTTCTTCCTCCCATTTGTGAATACCAACCGAGTTATTGTCACTACCATCCTCAGATTGAGCAATATCGTCCTCCTCAAAATCAGGAACCCACCTAGTAACTTCCTTTGCACTAACAACTAATACTTTCCCTTCCAAGATCACTTTAAATGATTTAGAAAGTAAGTGATGAACCCTGGTCTTAACACATAAGCGCATGCTATACTTACTTGAGGCATTAGATTCATCCATGTAAATGAGTTCACCACATTTACTTGCTATCCTATTGAAAGTAGCAAGTGACCATGCTTGCAATGACGTACCTTCCACATCAATCCAAACAACTCTATCTGGTATTTCAAATTGAGCATTCCACTGATTAAAGGCTTGAGAACCAAGAGGTAATGCCATTATGTGTTTGAAAATTCTCACAAGATTGGAGAGATTCAAATTCCAAAAGAACCCAATAACTACCTAAATAACTTATTTTTACCCCTATTAAATCCTTTACTGAAACAAACATTATGGATATTTGGGAGGATTTTGAAGTCCTTAACACATCCCACAAGAACAGGATCACCCCTATAGTTTAATGAGCCCTATTCTAGGACCATCACAGGGGTGTCATGATACTCTTGAACTTTATTTCCTTTCACAACTTTAGCGAACGAAGGTGTATATCCAAAACCATGCACAAGTTCTTTGGGTTTTGAATTAACAAGCATATGTTCTTTGGGTGCTGAATTATGAGAGAAAGATTTAGGTTTTGATTCCCTTGTAAATCGAGCCACGTTAGCATAAATACAAAAATCCCCCAACCAAATTGATCGTAAATTCTTGATTAATGTATCCACATCATTAACCTTATTGAAACGAGCAAAAGCAAAAGGTTTACCCTGTTTAGAAAGCTTCTTCTGGATGTAAACATCTTGGACTGTACTATATTACACACAAGTGTTCCATAACTCCTTAGCAGATAAATGCACTGAAAAATATAAAAAATATTACACGACAAGCTTTCAACAAAGATTCATTTGAAAGCTTATAATCACCACGAACACTAGAACCCATAGCTAATTCACGCCAGGAACCCTAAAAACGAACGTGAGAAGAACCCTAAAAACAACGAGCGGATCCCTAAATGACAAAAAGCAGAAAACTATAAGGAAAACGACGAGAATGAAACCCAAAAACAACGATATGATCCCTATGGTTCCAAAGCAAAACTAACATGAAAGAAAATTCATTATTAGAGAATGATCACAACGTGGAATACTCACAATAATAGGGCCTTAGCAGGTATGTTACAGATGAAAGGTAGAGATCGAAGAGCGTTTGGATTCATAAAGAAACCGTCGTGAGCCGCCGCCGTCATGAGTCGTCTTGGGTTTTTATAGCCGTCATAATTGAATTAGAGCAATTGTTGACGAGAATAAACTATTAGAAGAGATCTTGGATCTACAAGAAGATCATGGTATCATGGGGCTTCATGGATCTTGAATTATGATTTTAAAAAAATGAATCATATGAAGTGATTTGCTATGTGACGATACCCCGTAACAAACTAAAAAAAGTAAGCAGGTTTGTACCTGTGTTTTAACATTCAAGCTGCTTAATAAGTAGACGTGCACTTAAAAGGAAATTCCAAACATCCTCTTAGCACATAAAACTTTGCTTAAAGTACCCGACAAGAAATGATTAAACTTTTTGCCCTAGCATCCTATATCGTCAATACTATATTTAGGTGGTTTTTCTTTGTTTATTTTAAAATGAATGATTGATTTCTTGTCTATGCCGAATTCTAAAAAACTTAACTCTATTGTCGCGTAATATATGAAAATTAGGAATGCTAGAGATGTTGATAGGATTTATTGATGATTTTCTTTGATGTGTTACGGATTGGGTCAAGATGGTTCAATAACAAAAACTTATGTACTTTATGGGCCTGTTTGGTATGCAATTTTTAAAGCTTTTTAAGAGCCGTAAGTGTTTTATTTTTAAAAAAAAAGCTCGAATGTAAAAAATCTTTGTTTGGATACAATAGCTAAAAGCTTTTATTAAAAAAAGCTACAAGAGGAAGTGTCATAGATTTTTTGGAGTTGTTTGTATATTTAATTACTAGTATACCCTATGATCATTTATGTAAACGAGGCATGCAGACCCGTGCGTTGCATATGGGCTGTGTCTAATTGTTTTGCGTAATGATTCAGTGAAATGTTGATGTCTAAGTTTGATGGTGCATATTTTTGAAATGGGCTGTGTAATATTTATCTACATAGTTATAAAATAATTTGCGCCATAAGTTAACCTTTTAGTATAAACATCATTTTGTCATCATTTGAGTTGTGTGAGACTCAATCGTTGTAATTTTTAGTTGTGTTAAGCATCTATTAAGGCGCAAAATGTTATACTCATATCAACAGTCATAACAATACCACCACCGAAATTACCAATGATATATCATGTATCCTGTCTTTTCCTATCACAGAGAATCGTTAGACGAATACATGTATGGATAATGCATGTTCAACAAACGACCACATTGTTTAATCCGTACAACCATCAATTATTTTATTGTTAAAGCTTATAATTTTAGTAGTCAATCTTCCTAATAAGAATAACTACAATATTTTTGTTATTCAATACCAATAAAAAGGAAGAAGCTAACTGTGGAAAACTAGAAGAGGGGTTGAATAGTTTACCGCTTTTTAATTTAAGGTTTTAAAGTGTTTGTAAAAATTCTAGATTC
>BQNB010114005.1:0-21834 GCA_026074375.1 Tanacetum coccineum
TCTTTTCATTTTTGTGAAATTTTGAAATAAGTATTCTCAAAGTTCCACAAGATCATAACCTAGTTGATTAGTTCATGGAACCTATGCCTTATCAACAAGTGCTATTGTCATGACTAAGACATACGTGTTCAACTAGGATCATCATGCATTGATCTTATTTAGTATTTGGATAATGGAACTGTAAGTGTTAGACTATATCTTTCACATCATACCATACGAAAATAAGATAAAATCTAAAGAGATAAAGAGGGTTTTAGAGAGAGAAAGTAAAGAAAGAAAAAGGTGGAAGATTAATATGACAAAAATGGTAACCAACACCCTCCTAACATGCTAGGAGGGTAATATTTATAGTGCAAGAGAGTTGGACTCTTGTTTGATTCGTTTGGGCCATATTGGGCCGAACCTATGTTCACTAATGGGCTTTAGCCCGTAACTTAGGCCAAATTAGCTTTAAGCAATTCCCGTAAACTACGTTTTCCTATACAAGGCTCGGGAATATATAATGACCATCACTTTACTAAAAATGAGGCTAACAATCTCCCCCTAAGGGGTGGTCATTGCACTTGTGGCTTCACTTCTTGTGACGTCTTAGATCTTAGAGCCTTGTGTTCTTAGGAATTCTTTTGACGATCCTTTTACATGCTTATGATCTTGGATCTTGATCTTTGACTTGATATCTTTGCCTTAATCTTGATATCTTGGTCTTTAGCCTTGACTTTATCCTTGACTTTGAGATCTTTAATTCTTTATCCTAAAATCTTATGCCGTCTTGCAATCTTGTGTCTCTACCCACATGCTTATTTTCTTAAAAGCTTGCTAACAATCTCCCTCAACATTGATCTTTTACTTGATCTGCTTGCAATGTTGTCATTGATGTTCTTTGAGGAAGTTCTTGTATATCAGAGTTTGCCGAAGTGCTTGCAATGTTAGTCATAGGAGATGTTCTTGTGGATAAGGAAGTTCTTGTATATCCAGGGTTTGCCGAAGAAAAAGACATAGGAGACATTAAGTGTACTTGAGCTTTCATCATGTTTTTATCTTTGTCGGATTATCATGAGCATGTGGTAGATGAATGACTGACTCGTTTCATGGAGACTAGAATGCTGCTACCGTCTGGGGAAAGTATCTCATGTTTACGTTTGTGAAATGATAAAAGCAACATAGTATGGACGAGATAATAGTGTCTTTGTTCACCTTTGTGAATACCGGTTGTAATAACCTCGGATACCCGTGTAATGCAGTTTACAGTAAGCTTTGTGATGTCAGGTCGAATTCGCAAAAGAATCTCCTTGCTGGGTATTCAAGATGCACTTGCCGTCTCATCACCAACGTGTTCTCAAATGTCAGAACACATGGTTATGAGTGATGAATCAGTTCGTTTACTATCATCTGATTTCAGTCGTCTAATTTCAATATATAAGGACACAGAATAGATATACAGTTGAAACAAGCTTGATTATATATAGAAATCTCGAATGTCAACCTACCACAGAGTTATTTGATAATTGATACTGGAAGGATTTCCATCGTCACTGGATACTAATAAAGAGTCGATAGAGTCTCTGTGTTCTCTCTTGTGATTAACTTGTGATTACATAGGTTAATCACCACCCTTAACAGGCAGTAAAGATCTATCTAGAGTGGGATCCAACAAATGATGACATCAAATAGCGTCACTTTTATAGCATCATTTATCCCATGAAAATAACCCATTTTATATAATTATTGCAATGATTTGTTACTTAATTGTTTGTATCTGAGAAATGTAGTAATTATGGAGCACTTGGTGAAGATTAGCAAAAAGGCACGCATTCTAGAGCTTAAACGAAGACATTTAAAGATTACTGTTCTAACAACAAATACGCTGTATCCATCAAGGAAAATACGGCGTATCTGTGCCTGCACTTCACAAAAGACCATGAAGGAAACAAGATCTAATACGCCGTATCCAGAGAAGACCAATACGCCGTATTCAAGCTATGGAAATAAAATATTTTGGAAGATATCGAGCGTGGTCCCTACTCTAAAAAAACCCCCAATACGCCGTATCAAAGACTTTCGATACGCCGTATTGACCTTTTTCCAGACCTTATAAATAGAAAACTCAAAAAATGAGTTATAAGTGTGCTAAATCATATTTTCGATACCTAAACCATAAAAGTTGATTTTCAGAGGAGAAGAAGAGCAGAAGAGGTCTTGCAACATAATCAATTCTATAGAAACATCTTGTAATCTCCTATACTCTTGTAATCATTCAGTTTTTGGTATCGTTCGTTAACTCGGTTTGTTTACCATGGCTAAATTATTACTTTTGTATTGATTATGATGTTTAATGGCTAATACCTTAGGGTAATAGCCATTATTATGAAGATCTGAATGTTTGGTTTGTTTATCTCGATTGCTTAATTTATCGTTGATTGCCTGTTTATGTTTATTAGTTTATACTTGTTTACGTGCTTTTGTATGCGACCTATCATTCAACTGGATCAAGTGATACGGACCAAGTAATCTAGATGTCGAGATGGCTCTCCATATAGTGATTTATACATCTAAACCAATAGGATCACAAATAACGACCTATCTTTGCCCTTAGATTGTGAGCTTAGTTGGACCGACAGGTGACCTTGGGATCAACGAGTACATTCTTGATTAATTGGTAAAGACCTAGTTAGTGGACTACTAGTGTATGAATTGCCATTAAGCAGTAAGTGGGTAAAGTCTCTATGAGCTAGGGTTTAACAAGATCACCATTGCTTTAATCCCTAAGATATATTATAATCAAAAAATAAGGATGCTTTATGTGGATACGTTTAATTGTGACAGAATTCTTCGTATCTAGGTCTTAGGAAGAAGTAACGCCTAAGTCTTAAGAATGATATGCCGCCTCAAGATAAGTAATCATTGCACCAAATAAACAAACCAACGTTCTAATTGGATTAATAATGGTTAATACAATTTTCTTATATTTGGCTATACCGCTCTTTTATCTTCTGTTAATTTACTTGCGTGTGTTTTAGTGTCTTAAGTTGATTTTAGTCACCACAAACCCGTGCCAGTTTCCCAGGCTGAAAACCCCCTTATCTGTTAGATATAGGTGATTCGCTGTTAGCACACACTTATATAGCAACCCTAATACAGATCCTAACCGAATGCCCTTGACCAAGGCAAAAGGTCAAATTCCACAAAAGGATAAAATACACAAGATAGAATCAATTATAAAAAGATTCCGGAAGAGATATTCCCGGGTCGTATGTCCCAACGAGGCTGCAATTGAAAGTAATCCTGGTTTGATGAGAAATTGAATGATGGAGAATATTTAGATATGATGGAAACACTGATATAATTAGAATTAATTAAATAAAACTGTTTAACTTACGGGGGAAACAAAATTAGTTATAGGGAATCTAAAATTAAATCTATACTAAAAACGGGGGGAACTAGAATCAGGTTATCGGGAACCTAAATACTAAAAATTAAGCAAAATAAATGCTCAATTGAAATTAAAACTCAAAAATTAAATTCTAATTTGTTAATTTAAAAAAAAAAAAAAAAAAAAAACTAGAAATAAAAACGGGTGGGTTTGAATGCCAAACGAAAAAGAAGGTAAAAACCACTCGGTAAACGGGTCTATGACGGAAATTTAAGGAAAAAATTAAACCTTATACTAAATGTTATATTTTTCCTAGGACACTAAATGACAATAAGAAAATGTTTATAAAAAAAGAAAAATATTTTTTTATTAATTTTTGAAATTTTTATGATTTTTCAAGATTTAATTAAATAACAAAAAAAAACTTTTCTAAAAATTAAACTAAAATTTTCTTTTATTTTTCAAAAATACTAATTTAAAATGAAAAATTAATGCAAAAGAATTTTAATTTTTTCAACTATTTTTCTATTTTTTTATGATTTTATAAGAAAAAAGTAATAACTAAAATCTATTTTAAATTTCTAGAAAATACATCCTTTAATGAGAAAATATAGGGAAAATGGTTATTATAAACTTACGAATGTGCAGAAAAATTATGTATGGAACAAAAAAGCCCCAATTTCTATTGGCTAAATTTGAACCCTAATTTGCTTAATTAAAATTATAAACCCTAATTAATAAAACTAAAAACAAAAATATTAACTCTATTTTATTTATTAAGAAAGACAGGGTAGAAATGGTAAGAAAGGAAAGAACAGGGTAGGCGGGGTAAGTAGGGAAAATTTACACTATAATAGAATCGGGTAACCCTGAACTATGGAAAAAGAACTAAACAGACCCTACGCTAGTGCTTATTTTTGGCTTATTAAAATTTGAGAATTAGCAAAAACTTAAAACTACAAAGTTGCTAAGGGGCTTATACTAAACAACTTTAATAAAAGCACTTTGCACTTTTAACCAAAGAATAAGCTATAAAATAAGCTGATTAATCTCTGTCACAGTAAGTGCTTGTTTTAGGACTGTTTTGGATTTGAGCTTATTTCTTGCTTATTACTTGATGAAATTTAAAAGCAAAAGAATCTATGTAAAGTATACTAAGGACTTCTGAAAAGAAATTCACTAAGTTCTAAATAACATTTCAAGAAAATTGAGCTCAAAAGGATGGATAGCAACAACAGTCAAAGCTGTTGTTGCTGATGCAGTTGGTAAAGGAACTAATGCAGGTTTATTTTCTACTTTAGAAATCTTGTAACTACTCAGTACATGTAAATGAAATTGCACTAATCAATTTTTACATCTAAAATGCTTTTTGAGGACTTTTATCTACAAAACCCAATTGCTCAGAACCTGCCCTGGTGAAATGTCAAGTTTTAAGCTTATTAAACTCTGTAAAATCTCCAAACTAACTTTAAATATCTCTTTTTAAACTACCTAAACTATGTTTAAACTCAACTATATAAGAAGGTTTATAAACCAAAATGTTTTTGGGGACTTTAAAAGTCAAAACAGTAGTTTTCAATTTCCAAACACTCTTTTAAAGTTTGCTGTCAAAAACAAATTGAGTTTTATAACTTGTTTAAAAACTAATTCAGCTAAAAAATTTTATCTATTCTACTATTATTAAACTAGATGAAAGCTATTTGAGCTGTAAAAATTAGTTAGCTTATAGGAAAATAAGTTTTACTCTACTGGGATTAACTTCATTATGACGAATGGAAAATTAAGTGAGAGTATTCAACTAAAATCTTATGAATAACTAAAGACAGCTTATAACAAACTTAATACCAACATTATATTAAACAGAATTAAACAACCTTAAATTAAGCTTGAATTTTGCCAATAGTAATTTACAAAGAACTCTTAACTTTTTATATTAAAAACAGAAATATTACAACATAAAGCTTTTAAAACAACTGAGTATAATAATCTTAAAGCAAACTTAATTAAATTTTACACTAAGATAAGGAAAAAAAAACAGGGGTTCTTTTCTCGGCTTGTTCTCTTCTCTTTTATAGAAGCTCCAAGCCTTCTCTTGGACTTGGGTTGTGTTTGCTGTGAGAGTACAAGGCAGCATACTCAATCCTAGCCCTCCATTCCTTTCTCTTCATCTCAGTCCATTGAGGGGGATGGGTTTTTTTTTTTGTAAATTTCCAAGTTGGGATGGGTTATAGGGGCAGTAGTGTGAGTGGGAAGTGGTATGGGTTGGCTGTGGGTTGACTAGGGAGGTGGTTTGGGAGTGAAACCGTGGGAAAGGGTGGTATAAGGTTGGCGGGAAACGGGGAGGTACAGTTATGGGTGCAGGGTTTTAAAAGAGAAGTATGGGGAAAGTGCAAAAGCACCCCCCATCTTTGGCTCTCTTTTCATTCTATTATAAGCCGAAAAATAGTTATAAATAGGTCTTTGGTTATTGACACAAATGGTCCTTGTCGTTTTATAACAAAAGGAAACAAAGAGAGTTTTGGTAAATTGCAAAACCAGCCCCTTTTGGTTTAACATAATAAAGAATTCCATTTGGCAGTTTTTAGTCCCTCTCTTTATTTCACCAATTTTTCTTTTATTTAAAACACTTTTTAAAATTGGCAATTTAGCCCCTAAAGTTTATAAAAATTGAATTGTGGGCTTTGTTGGGCTTGGGGCTTGTATTGGGCCCAATTGAGTTTGTCTGGGCCCAATAAGGTTCAGGTTTGTTTATTGGGCTTTTTCAAGCCCAATAAGGTTATGAAGTGGGTTTTGTGTGTACAATGGCTGAGATTGGCTGTAACTGGGCTAGGATTGGGCCCTTCTAAAGTCTTCACAGTCTTTGTCAATGCACAAATATGGGCTGTGAAATGATTGAGGGCGCCCTTTGGGTTGCACAGTCTTCATAGTTTATACTATTGGGCTTTCCGGCCCAATCAGATGGGTTAAAGATTGCATCCATTAGTATTATTCAGTTTCCGGGCTCCGGTTTGATGCAGATCATTAGTATTGACTCTGACTTTGAACATTTGTGGACTTTGGCTGTGGATTCTGCACACTCTTTTCCATTCCATGCTCAGTTTGTCTTTTTGGCTTGGGTTTTCGGTCTTTTTGTGATATCCACTTCTCTGCACCATACAAATCAAAAAAATATATTTGGCAGTTTTTGTCGTTTTTGGTCATTTAAGCTTGTTTTAGAGGTAAAAGATATGTGTAATTAAGCACTTATCAAAATCCCCCAAAACTAAGGTATTGGTGTCCTCACGCAATGTTATGAAGGTCAACATGTAAGCCCCGTTTTTCACCATTTTCTGTATTTACCCTACTTACATCTAATATTTTTGGATTTTCTCATTTTTTTACAAGTTTGACTTCTTTATTTTTATTATACTGGGCTAGGATCATAATGAGAAGTCAGGCGCCCGTTGGTTGATCTACGGATGTCCTGACGGATAATTTAATCGTCTCGATTTTTACAAGTTCCAAGCTACGCAATTAAACAAGATTCATTGTCGATATAAAGTTTAGATGTTAATCCCTCATTACTTATGACTTGTGAACTATTCTCAACTCCCATCCCACATGGATATACGATTGAATGTGTTTGTACTCATTTTTAATTAACCATAGCCAACTTATTGTCATTAGTCATAATTCAAAATATATGACTCAAAGCTACAACTTATTAAAGACTTGTAACTTGATTCGAGATTTAAATTTTAGATCCTTTTTGCAACATTTTCAACATTAGTAATCATAAGTTCTTAAAGCTAGAATGCGTTGCTTAGTTTGTACCCCTAAAACCTAGTGGTTAACGGGTAGGATATCACAACCAAACGACCGATGTTCTTAGTATGGAATACCCACCCCGTTTGCTAGCGTAGTGGGAAATCACACAAACCTTTCTTCCTAAAAATGGCTTAAGGATTGGTGTCTTAGTTTGAACCCTCACCTAGACCTTTCTTCCAAGTGAGATATCACGGCACACCAAATCCCTAGAAGTAAAGACGTCTTAGTTTGAACCCCCACTTCGTTGCTAGCGGAGTGGGATATCACGACACATCTTTTACTTGCTCCATAATATCAACTGCATGCTTCATTGGCAAAATTTCAATATTTATGCATTTTTGCATTCACATTTCATTCATGCTTCTTTGGCATTTATCTTTTTAATCACTATAAAATCTCGTTTTGAAAACTCAAGTTACAAATTTGAAGCTTTTTCTGAAAACATCGATTGACTTAGTTGAATTAAATTGAGTACGTATGATTAGGTGGATTAGAAATTCACGGGAGAGAAAACCACAAGTTACTTGTATAAGTTTTTAGAAAGAATCTTGCCTCTTAGCACATAAACTTATATTTAACTCTATCATTTCTCGTTCTTCACATTATTAAAATTCAAAGCTATAGAATTCGTGAAAGCTTGGCCTAAAGGAACTAGTGGGTGCTCATCCGCTTTGAATCAAGTCAAAAAAATTATTCTTTTTCTTCCAAAAGAAAAGCAAAAAACTGTGACAAAGTACTTATTATTATTTTGAAAAAATGTTCAATTTTTTCATTTTTTTGGTCTTTTGGTGGTTAAAAACGGGTTTAGTGGTAACAATGCTGGCAGGCAACTAATCAAAATCGAAAGATACCCCACCAAACTAGAACTAAACATCGTCCCTCGATGTTTTTTGAAGGGTTATACAATAATCCTTAGGCCATCAATTTATGAGGTATGCAAAAGATAAAACCGTTAGACGTAAGATTAAGGATATCGGATTTCCCAATATGAAGTGAGGATGTGAACCTCTTGATGAATGACAAAAACTGAAGAGTCTTCACAATCAGGGCAATCCTGGACAATAAATAAAACAACACATGGAAACACGGGGTAAGTAATGGAAAAGATAAGCTATTCTTACAAACAAACAAACACTTATAACTAACTACGGATAAGCTTGGGGTTGCCTCCCACGAAGCGTTGTTAGGGTCGCGATGCGTTGACCCATCACAGGATTTATGTGATTCCTTGATGGAAACAAGTAGGAAATTAAATCATCATCGGATCTTTCATTCAAGTGACTACGATAAGTATTGAATTTTATGAAAGTTCCACTCAGATGAGATACATACGGCATGAAAAGAAGAATGATATTGAAAATGTCGGGATCAAATATGGTATCTTCATCCTTAAGGTGAGCAAGAAGGAAGGCGGAATAACGGATAAGCAAGGAAATGGGAGAGAAAGATCCATACCAACATAGCGAACACATTCACTAGTGGGTATGAATCTTGCTCCGGATGGGTATGGGTGGGGTAAAACATTAGGCCATCTACGGGATGTGTTCCCCACATCAATGGTTGAATTTCCGCATTGGACGATAATCAACATAAGATTCGAAACTCGGGAGAAGGGAAAATAGAAGTATTGTCATCTACGAGTCGACATCATCACTTCAATACTGGTGGTATTGACAGTTCATCAGCAAGAAAAAACAATGTCAATCTCCTCCATAAAGAGAATCATTATCCGCAACGGGGATATAAGATGGAGGAGGAGAGAATTCGATAGCTTAGAATTGGCTTTGAAGAGCTTGCTGGAAGGTCGAGGAGAAGGTTATCGTGAGCAAAACTTCCAAAAAAAAACAGAATATTACTTCGGGGTTCAAATTCAACTACTCAATTTTGGGGGGAATTGATTTAGGAAGAGATGAGTTCACCGGCGACTCATTTGAAAGAGGAAATCGATCTTAGGAGATGAATCAATCGAAATGTCTCGATTTAGCACGGATTCTCCAAGATCAGATTCTGCATCAAAAAGAATCAATTCCGGTGGAATTGAATGGATGCTTCCAGACTCTTCATTAATTCGGATCTACCTTAGTCGAAGCCATTTCTTCATCAAGATCAAAGAGAGGATTAGAGAGAAAATGTTAAATTTTTCTTTTGGAATGTCTCTCGGGAAAAATGACTCGTCACTTAAGGTAAAATCTTATCGTTATCGAAGTGAAGGGTTGGAGGAAAGTACAATCATGATTCTTTGAAGAATCATCATATGGAGGCAAATCTCACTCATCGTCGGAAAAATCCTCGAAGTAATTGGTTTGGGACAAGGTTCTCGAACAAGACTTTATGAATTCGTTTTCCGATTCGTTGCCGGATTGATGTCAAGATGTGTCCCCCAAACTTAGAGAGTTAACGGGGCTCTTTGGTTGGTGATTCGGGTGTGATTGCAATGGTATAGTCCCTCGTCATCATCATTATCACAGTAGACGATGAGGTTCGCGATTCAAGTCGGAAGTATATTGATGTCTCTGATAGCTCGTCATTATGATTTTCACATCTTGAAAAAAAGTTTGCTAAGTCAATTCTTGCACTTCCTCGCGGATTGAGTTGTGCTTAACTTCAAAAAAAAGTTGTCCCAAGCTTGCAAATAGAAACTAGGCGTTTTTCACCAAAAGAGAGTACGATTAAAAATTTTTGAGGAAGCTTTCAATCGTGATTTTCATTAGGTCCTCTTGGGCTTGCAAAGCTTCCTTGCTCTATTGGTTCGAGGAGGTTGTTTATTGAGGAAAAATTGCCGGGGTTTTGAAGTTGGTCAAAACCGTTAAAAAAGAATGAGAGTTTTGACTTCATCGGTTGACATTCCAATAGTCGCCTGAGGCCCCCTACAAATTTTCACAGCAAAGATTTTGTGTTGAAGATTATCAAATCTTGCGGGGACTTGAAATCAAGGCTGTAATCTGGCTCTGATCGATAACATTGGCTTTGAGGTGTTACCTGCGTGGCAATATTGAGTATCGGTTCCCGCATAAATTCACACAAGATTTGCTGTGAGTGTGTGGGGTGGTGAGAGAAACTTGGAGATTGATCAAAAGAGTACGGGGTTGAAAAATCGATTTTGATTTCCATTTCCAATGTAGAACTAAGACAAATCCATTAATGAGAGACAACCGCAATTTGGCACTGTTCTTGCCAATACGAATAAAATAAGAAGTTATCCGTGGTTGTCCACCACCCTACACAATCAAAACAGAGATAAGACTCCATCAGAATTAAACAAATATGGGGACACGAAAAAGAATTAAACGGTTAAGAGGAAAAAGAAGATTTTTTTTTTTTTTCGGATTTATTAACAACATAATTCACAATTGGACAAAATCAGATAAGATAACTTAAGCCAAATAATCGATCTTACTTCACGGTAGCTCTCAGAATGAAAAACGCACAGGCGGACGGTAGGCAGTAGATAGCGCGAAGCTTTAATTTCTTCTTTCGGGTCGTAGTTCCTAGGAACAACCCCTCCTTATACCAAACTTTATAGTTTGTTAATCAGAATGAGGTGAGCCGTATAGCGGAAGTGACACAGAAGGAAGTTTTTTTAAATCTTTGGTTCGATGGGAACTCAGTACGTTCACCGGAAACTTTATTATGATAATACTCAGTTAGAATATTATATTTTGGTCTAATTTACCAATTAGTGATTTTAATTTTTATGGACAATTTTTTTTTTTTTTTTTTTTTATGAAATTTTACTAATAAAAGAAAATGAAAAATATTTTGTGTTATTTTAATTATGATATATTAACATAAGACAGATCAGATCAAAAGTCAGATAACAATTTTCGTAGCAAATGCCTCCCGGCTAACGCGCCAAAAATTGATTCGCGGTTAAGCACACACTTATATAACAACCCTAATACAGATCCTAACCGAATGCCCTTGACCAAGGCAAAAGGTCAAATTCCACAAAAGGATAAAAATAACAAGAAGAATCTTTAAAAAAGATTCCGGAAGAGATATTCCGGGTCGTATGTCCAACGAGGTTGCAGTTGAAAAGTCAAATCCTGTTTGATGAGAAATTGAATGATGGAGAATATTTAGATATGATGGAAACACTGATATAATTAGAATTAATTAAATAAAACCTAATTTAAACTACGGGAAACAAAATTAGTTATAGGGAAATCCTATAAATTAAATCGCTACTAAAATTACGGGGAACAGGAATCATGGTATCGGGAAACCTAAATACTAGAATAAGAAAATAACTGCTAAATTAAATTAAAACTCAAAATTAAATTCTTAAAATTAAGTTTAATTTAAAAAAAAAAAATTAGAATAGAAAACGGAGGTCGTTGATGCCAAACGAAAGAAAAACGGTAAAAACGCACTCGGTTAAAACGGGTCTAAAGACTGAAATTTAAGAAAAATTAAACCTATACTAAATGTTATATTTTTCCTAGACACTAAATGACAAAAGAAAATTTTATAAAAAAAGAAAAATATTTTTTTATTAATTTTTGAATTTTTTATGATTTTTCTAAGATTTAATTAATTAACAAAAAATAACTTTTTCTAAAATACACAAAATTTTTCTTTTATTTTCAAAAATACTAGATTTAAAATGAAAATATGCAAAAGAATTTTAATTTTTCAACTATTTTTCTATTTTTTTTGATTTTTATAAGAAAAAAAAGTAATACTAAAATCTATTTAAATTTCCTAGAAAAATAAACTTTAATGAGAAAAAATATAGGAGAAATGGTTTTTATAAACTACAAAGGGTGCATGCAGAAAAACTTATGGAACAAAAAAAGCCAATTTTCTATTGGCTAATTGAACCCTAATTTGCTTAATTAAAATTATAAACCCTAATTAATAAAACTAAAAACAAAAATATTAACTCTATTTTATTTATTAAGAAAGACAGGGTAGAAATGGTAAGAAAGGAAAGAACAGGGTAGGCGGGGTAAGTAGGGAAAATTTACACTATAATAGAATCGGGTAACCCTGAACTATGGAAAAAGAACTAAACAGACCCTACGCTAGTGCTTATTTTTGGCTTATTAAAATTTGAGAATTAGCAAAAACTTAAAACTACAAAGTTGCTAAGGGGCTTATACTAAACAACTTTAATAAAAGCACTTTGCACTTTTAACCAAAGAATAAGCTATAAAATAAGCTGATTAATCTCTGTCACAGTAAGTGCTTGTTTTAGGACTGTTTTGGATTTGAGCTTATTTCTTGCTTATTACTTGATGAAATTTAAAAGCAAAAGAATCTATGTAAAGAATGTAAAGTATACTAAGGACTTCTGAAAAGAAATTCACTAAGTTCTAATAACAATTTCAAGAAAATTGAGCTCAAAAGGATGGATAGCAACAACAGTCAAAGCTGTTGTTGCTGATGCAGTTGGTAAAGGAACTAATGCAGGTTTATTTTCTACTTTAGAAATCTTGTAACTACTCAGTACATGTAAATGAAATTGCACTAATCAATTTTTACATCTAAAATGCTTTTGAGACTTTTATCTACAAAACCCAATTGCTCAGAACCTGCCCTGGTGCAAATGTAAAGTTTTTAAGCCTTAAACTCTGTAAATCTCCAAACTAACTTTTAAATTCTCTTTTAAACTACCTAACTATGTTAAACTCAACTATATAGAAGGTTTTAACAAAATGTTTTTGACTTTAAAAGTCAAAACCAGTTCAATCCAAACACTCCTTTAAAGTTTGCTGTCAAAACAAATTGAGTTTAAAACTTGTTTAAAAACTAATTCAGCTAAAAACTTTTATCTACTTCTACTAATATTAAACTAATGAAGCTATTTGAGCTGTAAAATTAGTAGCTTATTAGGAAAAATAAGCTACTTACTCTACTAGGGTTTAACTACTATTATGACAGAATTGGAAAATTAAGTGAGATTATCTCAACTAAATCTTATGAATACTAAAGACAGCTAATAACAAACTTAAACAACATTATATTAAACAGAATTAAACAACTTAAATTATGCTTGACATTTTGACAATAGTAATTTCACAAGAACTCTTAACTTTTTATATTAAAAACAGAAATATTACAACATAAAGCTTTTTAAAACAACTGAGTATAATAATCTTAAAGCAAACTTAATTAAATTTTACACTAAGAAAAGGAAAAAAAACAGGGGTTCTTTTCTCGGCTTGTTCTCTTCTCTTTTATAGAAGCTCCAAGCCTTCTCTTGGACTTGGGTTGTGTTTGCTGTGAGAGTACAAGGCAGCATACTCAATCCTAGCCCTCCATTCCTTTCTCTTCATCTCAGCCATTGAAGGGGGTGCGGGTTTTTGTAAATTTCCAAGTGGGAAGGGTTATAGGGGCAGGGTGAGCTGGGAAGTGGTATGGGTTGGCTGGTGGGTGTACTAGGGAGGTGGTTTGGGAGTGAAACCGTGGGAAAGGGGGTATAAGGTTGGCGGGAAACGGGGAGGTACAGTTATGGGTGCAGGGTTTTAAAAGAGAAGTATGGGGAAGGTGCAAAAGCACCCCCCATCTTTGGCTCTCTTTTCATTCTATTATAAGCCGAAAAATAGTTATAAATAGGTCTTTGGTTATTGACACAAATGGTCCTTGTCGTTTTATAACAAAAGGAAACAAAGAGAGTTTTGGTAAATTGCAAAACCAGCCCTTGTGTTTAAACATAATAAAAGAATTGCCATTTGGCAGTTTTAGTCCCTCTCTTTATTTCACCATTTTTCTTTTATAAAACACTTTTTAAAATTGGCATTTTAGCCCCTAAAGTTTATAAAAATTGAATTGTGGGCTTTTGTTGGGCTTTTGGGCTTGTATTGGGCCCAATTGAGTTTGTCTGGGCCCAATAAGGTACAGGTTTGTTTATTGGGCTTTTTCAAGCCCAATTTACGGTAGAAGGTGGGGTTTTGTGTGTACAATGGCTGAGATAGGCTGTAACTGGGGCTAGGATTGGGCCTTCAAAGTCTTCACAGTCTTTGTCAATTGACAATGGGCTTGTTGAAATTGATTTGAGGGCCCATTTGGTCTTCACAGTCTTCTTGTTATACTAATTGGGCTTTCCCGGCATCAGAAGGGTTAAGATGGCATCAATAGTATTCTTCTAGTTCCGGCTCGGTTTGACTGCTGAATCATTTGTAGTATTGACTCTGCTTGAACATTTTTGGACTTTGCTTGATTCTGCACAGTCTTTTCCATTCCATGCCAGTTTTTGTCATTTTGGCTTGGTTTTTTTCTTTTTTGTTGATATCCTCTTCTGCCACAATACAAATGCAAAACCAAAACATATATTTGGCATTTTTTTGTCTGTTTTGGTCATTTAGTTGTTTTTATAGGTGAAAAGTATGTGTAATTAAGCCTATCAATAGGATTTAACATATGATTAGCATTTGGTTAAACAAAGAATAGAATTAATTAGTTTAGATAACCTAAATATTAATACTTAAAAGATTGTTTCTCGATCTTAGTGATGTCACCTCTTATTACACGAAATCCCATCTGATACACTGCCCGTTAAAGTTTGTTGTTTTTGGTTTAGTCGGCAAAAATAAAAATTTTAAAACTTAAAATAAATTACAACACACACAAGACACATAATTTTGGCGCCGCTGCCCGGGGACGTGAAAATTTAATCTTGATTTTTAATTTGATATTTTGGTTTTTAACATTAGATTAGTCTAACCATTAGGATTAGTGTAGTTTAGGATAGTTTATAATCCTGTTTGTTTGCTTATTGTGTTTGTGTAATACGGCGTATTCAGTTTACTAAATACGACGTATAAGTTATTTGACGGTTTTCTTTCCTAGCAAGTTTATTACAAGATGGACAACCTCAACATTACTATAGAAGAATACATCAGGCTCGAAGAAGAAAAAGCTCATCGGCGTGGTAAGGTGTAAAACTA
Organism: Tanacetum coccineum; assembly: GCA_026074375.1. Lineage (NCBI taxonomy): Eukaryota > Viridiplantae > Streptophyta > Magnoliopsida > Asterales > Asteraceae > Tanacetum > Tanacetum coccineum. The sequence goes on from BQNB010114005.1 coordinate 15,070, forward strand.
GGAAACTGCTACGTAAGGTAAGATCTGGTATGATGATAACATTCACGACCTCAGATCCGTTGAAACCGAACTCCCAGCTATAGTCTTTAAAGAAATTAACATCTGAAAAAGCACTCTCATGTGAACCCACGGTAAGTTCTCTTAACAACAATGAAATTGACTTTAGAATATCGTTTGACGAATCCGACGATGAAGATTACATGGTAATTTTTGACAAAAACTTGTTTTCTTATAAAATAATTTATGTCAATGATTTGAAAACGGATTCAAAAAATGATAATGAAAAAGTCAGTATGCCTTCGTTTCCGTCACCCGAGCCAACCTATGGTCAAGTTTTTTGAGATTTAGACTTCCTTAAAGATTTTGAGAATGAATTTCCAGCCATTGTTTACAATGATGCTCTAACGTCTAAATCAGATTCCTCAACTGAACCTGTTGAAATTCATCATCGTATCGATGAATTTGATTTGAAGGATGAAACATCATTGTCCAAATATGATGAAGAGGAACAAAACGTTTTATACTTTAATGATCTATTCCCTTTCAACATAATGATCCTGATACGGACAATGATGATAATGAAATTGATATAATATAGTCTTCGGGGGGGGGGGGGGGGTAATGTAAATACACAAGGGTCAAATAAGCTTCTAGAAGCAAGTCACGATAAAATCAATAAAATTTTCATTATGGAAAGTCTTGTCATGAAATTGGATGTTAATATCGTGGCTTTAAATTATCTTGTCAATGGGATGCTATTAAATCTTATTAAGAATTTGTATGTGTCGTTTGGCATCACGTTCGACCCTAAGCGGTTTTATAAGGATGGTGTTTAAACAATAAAGTTGCGGAGGTCAAGCTACGTTTTCTTTACTTTGCTAAATTTAGGGAAAATTGGTCTCCAAGAACGGATACGACATATTAGGTAAACACTTATACGCCATATCTACTACTTTTAACTTATGTTGACTAAGTCAAAAGATTTGCCCAATACGGCGTATTGGACAAAAACCATACGGCATATCGAGTTTGGAGTATAAATGCCAAGTAATACGCCGGATTAAGATTTACATACACTTTTTACTCTCTAAAAACACTTTTAACCGTGCAATTCTTGGAAATCATTTTTTCTTGTAATCGCTCTCTTCTCTATTATAATGATATAGTAATGTGTTCTTCCCCTTGCCTTTGGGTTTTTATTTTTGAATTGATTTAGATTTAGGGCTAGGGTTAGGGTTTTGATTTTAGTTTTGAAGAGTTTGTTCTGAATACGCCTAGCCTTAGTCCCCTTTTTCCTGCGAATATGTGATAAAGATTGAGAATTGTCAATGGGGTAAACGGGTAGATATGGGAATACCCTTTTTGTTTTTAAACTGCATAGCAATACGACGTATCTACTTAAATGGATACGACGTATTGACTCAATTCACCCGAAATTTTAAAACACAAATACGACGTATTCAGCAACTTGAATACGGCGTATTGATCAGCTAGAGATCCTGCATGTTAAATCACATACGCCGTATTGATTTATATCTATATGGCATATTAGAAACAAACCTCCTAATACTCTGTATCCATTCCCTATACAGAGTATTCAAATAAACCGAATATGGCGTATCCACATCAGAATACGTCATATCTGCTCTCAAAACAGAATGACATACCTTTATAATCTTTGTACTAATTTCGTTAAATTTGCATATATGGCTCTTCCACCTAGAGATCAGAGGCACCAGTACCTTAGGTTTGAGGGATTATAGTACACTGATGATGATATCATAAATTTTGAGATGAGGTTGGGTAAGATATACATGATAGGTTTTTAACTTTGGGGGATTGAATGATCTGATGGCTGAGGGGTTGAGCGATAGGATGCTAATGGAGCACAAGGATTATTAGGGACAGGGTGTGTTTATTAGCCGAGCTTGGAGGCGGCTATTTGAGATTCGAGGCCTATTGGAGTTCTTTAGTACTTTTAAATTTGGAGAGGTTGTGGTTGATCTTGATATGGCTGGAGCATTACAGTTTCAGTTAGGAGGGGTTAGGCACCGCATAAGCTGAAGGTAGTTTATTTTGGCATTGGGATTACATACAGCACAAGAGATGTAGACTATTGGGTTTGGTTTATATTCGGCAAAGAGTGGTAGGCGGATCTCTGACAAGGGAGATTTGAGCGCTTATTGTAGAGAGATTTCTTCTAACAAGGATTTTCTGGGTACACCCCCTTCTTATACTCTTATCAGGGACCCGATGATGAGATATGCCACAGGCTCATCGCTTGTAGCATTGTTGGGAGGAGTCAGGCACCTAAAAAGGTAACCGTGACTGATTTGTTTTATTTGAGAGGGATAGACATTGGCTCAGTCAATGTCCCTTATCTGTTGGCTATGTACTTGAGGTTGTTCGCTTCAAGGAGGAAGCAGAGGGCTATGATATTTAGAGGATAGTTTGTTGCTAGTCTACCTGAGTATTCTGGGCTGCTTACTAAGGAGAGACTCTAGGGACTTACTGTGATTGTGTGAGACCTCCTTGTTATTGATATGGCTAAGTTGGTGAGGCTTCAAATTTGTGAGAGCTTGATGATATGTGGTCTTGGGTAGCCCCGGGACCAGAGAGGCAACCAAATGTTGCGGCTGGTGCCTTTGAGGCCGCTAAGGATGCTCCTGCAGTTGATGAGGGGGCTCTGGCTGATCCAACACCTATGCAGGTACCTCAGCCACCACATGCTGCCCCTAGGACTATGCCTCAGAGGATTATGAGGCTCGAGGAGGACGTGTACGAGTTATGAGAAAGCATTGTGGGACTACGTGGTGATGTCGACAGATCGATCACTGAGCAGAGTAGGTTCGCTACCTGGATGGTCAGTTGCATGACTCAGCTTATGGATGCTAGAGGTCACACCTACCAGGCCTTCGACAGCACTCTCATAGGTAGCTCGCGGTTGCCCTATCAGGGACGCACCCGGCATAGGACTGGCAATGCCAGCACCTCCACACCCCAGCAGGACGAGCAGCAGCCAGACCCATGATCCCTCTACTCCTTACTCTTTGTATTTATATTTGTACTTTGTATTATTCATATATGATGTACCTTAAAACTTTTAAAAATTGTTTATCTTTTGATGTTTATATATATGATTGATGTTTTGACTTATTGTGAATGATAGAATCAATGACTTGGCAGTAAGTTCAACACTACAATGGAGAGACGAATCCAAGCACCACGTCCGAATCAAAAGTAAAAGTGAGAGGTTTTTGAGGAAGAATAAATCTAGAGAGGAAAAGTGTTAAACCAAATAAAGCCGGAAGGAAAAAGTCTAACTTAAAGACTAGCTGAAACAAAAGTGCTTCCCGAGAGACAACCCTGATTGTTATTTATTTTTATCGAGCTCTGTCTGACCCAGACATCAATAAGGCGTATCCGTCCATTCACGCTCGTATTGGAGTCTGGATGTTATCAGTCCTTTATTTTTATGCAATTTAAAACATTATTGTTAGTTCTGTCTATACGGCATATTCATGCACATGATACGGCGTATTCGGTAGACTAACCCATATTTAGATACTTTTTACAGGTTTCTTAATACGGCGTATTCCAGTATATGGATACAACGTATTGGTCTCATGTACAGTTTTTTTAGTTTATTTATAAGTAACCAAATGATACCCAAGATAGGAGTGCGTAGTTTTTCCTATATTTTGCATAGGACCTCGCTGGAAAAGAAATTGACGAAGTTGGTAAAGTAACGATCATCTGGAATCCTGTGTGTGTTGTAGTCATGCTGGTATCCAGACGCATTTACAACACACATTCTTGCTCATAAACTCAACTTGGAGAATCTACCGAGCAAAATATCAGGGGAGTTTCTCATTCCAATTCTTTTAATTCCCGTTTTTAATGTTTTATCTATACAACGAGGTCGTTGTATAATTCAAGTGGCGGGATGGGAATTAGAATGCATACTTGTCTTATTTTACACATTAAAATGCTTAAATAATGCTCAAATTTAATTTTTTTTCAAGCATACTTTTATGAAATTACTTGTTACATAACCCGCACACAATAACCCTTATTAGATATTGTGAGGATTTAACCTTATCCATTTCCAAATGTTTACCCAAATTCCACAAAAATATGAGTGTGCCGGTGATGTTGTAGACTTTAGAACTTGGCTTGGTATATCTATTCGGAGACCCAATAATGGAGTATTATGGGTAAGATTGAGGTAATTGTTTTTAAAATTGGGTAAACTTCTAGGATTACAACCAAAAAGCCTATACATGTTGTTTTATTAACTAACTATACTGGATAGTTAAATCCCGTATAAACCCTTTGTTTACTCTTATTTATTTTTTTGCTTAAAGGTAAATTTTTTAAGCAAGGAATAAAAGAGTTAAATACAAGACAAGCACAAAGCATAAGTTAATTAGGACACATCCCTAATCAACAAACTTTGGCTGAGAAACAAATAACATATGGCATTGGACAATACCCAAGCTCAAGATACAAAACTAAAACATACATAATAAGGAAGATAAAAGCTTACTAAATCCATCTATATGTTTAAATACATCAATAATACATCGAGACCAACCAACATACATTGAAACATCACCACACATAGAGGCCAAATAGTATGTTGTAATAACCAAAAATACATGAGCATCCAAAACCATATCCAAGTAATCCATAACCATCAAAGAGTGCATATACTATGCCATCCAAATGAGTTTGCCTCCTTAAAAAAACCTCCCCTAGTAAAACCCAAAGGGAAAAACCTAAAAGGAGGAAAAAAGAGAACAACGCTCATTTGGACCATCTTAGAAACCTCATGCCAATTAATACAATCACTACAGTAGTTCAAATCATCGGCCAGCATCACTTCTTGAAATTCTTCTAGCCACCAAAGGAATAAACAAACCTGGATAAATAACTTAAAACAACATAAAGAATGAAGGATTTTACAGAAGTCAAGACCTATCCTAAAAATCCTACCAACACCAGACTCTAAAAAAAGAATCTTAACACAGATCTTGACTTCAAACTTCATACCATCTCTATACCAAACCCAATCATAATCATCAACAAACCACAAAAGGCCAGCACCAAACAAGTGTAGATAAATAACAATGATTAAATGAAATACCTTCCCATAAAGATCATAAAAGAAGACCATACCTTTATTAACATCATCAGCAGAGTGAATATGGTTCTGCGGTCATCGTAAGGACTTCTACACCGAAGGTTTTACAAATTCCTAGGCAGAGTACTAATCCGTTTTGTAGTAGTAGTATAGGCAAGACTTGGGGGTTGTTATCGTTCTCTAGGGGAATAGGTTGGGAAGGCTTGATCACGGTCTAATAGAATTTTAAGGGTTGAGGGAAGATTCTTTTTGTGTTTTTATGTTATGAATGCAGAATAAAATTATATTTGGAGAGGTGGGTGGTTTTAGCTATTATAACTATAAATGGTAAACAGACTACTGGTGTCTCTCGATATCAATATAATAGAAAGTATGTGGTTATTTAATCCAGGTTATTTAATCCCTAGATTTCTTCTCCTGGTGTTGTTGCTTTGTCACACTTGTGATGATCTATGTAATTATTTCCTAAGTCATGAATAGATTACATGAACCCGCCATCTATTTAATATTCCGTTGAGACAAAACACAAAGTAAGGTTAGTATTAAATCCACTCCTCCCAACAAAAAAAATAAATTAAAATAAAGATATAAAAAAAATATAAACATAAACTTCTCTATTAATAATAAATAAAACACAAGTAAGGTAGTATGAAGACTATACAAGGCCCCTAAGAGTATATTAAATGCATCTGAAATATATTAAGAGTGGATCAACCATATAAGGGGCAAGGTAGTATGAAGACTGTTACCCGATGGTATCCTTTCTACACAATCATGTTTTCCTAGACATATCAACATCGATACAGACAAAAGCTGGTTTTCTAAGACCTAACATGCATATTCATCACAAGAAGCAACACCACTAAGATCTACATCCTAGGTTTCATACAATCATAAATAAACACAATAGAAGGTTTAGCCAAGCATGTTATAGATAAAGCAAGAACAGATAAGAATCACACAACAAGACATATTGAATGATTAAATAAGTCTTACTTGATTAGAACATGAATTGAATGAAGTACAATAGGGTTTTGAGGCCCTAAAATTATCCCTAACAGTTGCTAAACGAACTAGGGTTCGTACCCTCTTTTTATTCTAAAGTTACACACTAAAAACCCTGAGACGTTGGTCGGGTGCAAGTTTTACATTTATAATCAAGACTAATGAAATTACCAACGATACATACGAGCAAGTATACTCGTTCAATCGTAGTAAAGTCGAGTAAGTCAAGTTCGTTCCACGAGACTTGGTTTAAATCAATACTAGGTAGCAAGATAGACATTAAGGTTGTCACGACCATTAGCGTCATAAAATCAAGGTAATTACTTAAGCAAATTCGTTCCATTTTTAAGACTATACTTATGCAAGAAATCCATGTCATTGATATCCATGTTTGATTATGTTTGGTAAACAAGTGTATATGATTTACAAAACCCATTTGTATATAATTTGACTCCGTGGTATACATCACCAAATCATATTTATGCATGAAACTAATGACGAACCCTTTTGACCTATGAACATCATCAACCCCAAGCCAATTAAGTGTGTTTGCTAGATAATTAATGTTCCTACGTGATTCAACAAGTCCTTTCGACCTATACTTGAATTCAAGC
>BQNB010114006.1:0-21833 GCA_026074375.1 Tanacetum coccineum
TGGATCGTGGGCACATTCCGTCCCGTTGTTGTTAATTGTTGTCATGAATTATTTTGGTAATTGCAGCAGCTAATTGAAAGTCTATTTTGGATATTGTTGTAAACCTATGATTCTCGCTCAACTTTATGTTGACGTTTTAAGCATCATTTTTAGGTGAGCTTAATGGTGCTAAGATAGAGCGAAGTGGCTAGAAGAGACCGTAGGATGCTTGGAGTTTCTTTATGCTTTCTGTTTGAATAAATGCGTTTGCATGAATTGTTTGGTTTATGTTTTGCATGTCATTTATTAACGAGACCTCTTTCTCATTAATAAAGACACCATTAGGTTTTGGGTATTGTTATGACACTTTGTGTCTTTGCTTTACTTTAGTTTTCATTTTAGTATTCTCTATATAGACACCATGTGTTATGATGATATCCATTCTTATTTACGCCTCGCGTTTCCGCCTTGGCGGGGTGTGACAAGAATAGTGGCAGTACCACTGTTCATGCTGATATTTCTCTTCCCGAGTATGATTCGTTTCATTTTGAGATTGAGCCCGATCAGGGAGAGTTGACTAGAGTTGTGGTGGAAGATATTTCTGATAATTTGACAAGAGAACTTTATGTTCATGTGCCTAATGTTTTACCCACCCTTGTGGATCGCCTTTATCTTTTCCTCACATATGTTATCCGACTTTTTCTTCCTTATTTCACCTATCCAGTGGAATCTCCTTTTCTTCTCTCCTCCGGGAGTGAGGATACCATTTTTGACCCCGGCATCTCCGCTTTTCATTTTTCTTCTCTTAAACCGGCGGCATCTCATCGGAGTGGAACTTTCATATGCGTTAATGTTTATCCAAACATCTTGAATGAAATTCCGATGGAGATTTGCTCTTCCACATGTGTAGTCCCTAATATCACGATGATATGGGGTGAGTCAAGCTAGAGACTCACACAAAAACAAGCGCTTCTTGGGAGGAAACCCGTGTTTCTATCTTTTCTTTTTCTATTTATAAATAAGTGTGATGTAAGGAGGCTCGCCTCTTCCTTTCTCGTGTTTCGTGTTTTGTGGTTTATGTCCAGGATTGCCCGGATTTTGAAGACTCTCGTGCTCGTGGTTTTGTCCATCGTCCACTCGATCTTCAATCCTTCGCATGCTTATATTGGGAATCCGATATCCTAAATCTTATCGACTAACGTTTATCTATTAGCATACTTAATAAACGGCTTTAGATTTGCGTAGAGACCCCTTTATATCAAGATTATGCATTGAAATTAGTATGGAAGAATCTCACATTGAGGACAATGTATAGTTTTAGTATGGGGGGAATCTATCGATTTGATTATACCTGCTTCCGTTGTTCTCACGTAACCCGTTTTTCTACCAAAAATATGTGATTTATGTGAAAATAGAAAAAATTTAAAATTTTTATGCATGATAAAATAATAAAAAAGTGATAAATGTTAGAATAAAAGTAATAAAATAAGTGTTGTGACACAAATAAAGGTGAGAATGTGAAATAAATGTAGGATCGATATACCTTAGTATAATAAGCCTTTAGCCTGCAAAGGATGTTACTTCCTTGAATAAATCCAAGTCAGTAACGGTTTCAAGTAAATTATATTCTTCTGGTAATTGGAATTTCTTAAGGTATTTTTAGTCAATTTTGTCTATCATGATGTTTTTTTTTTGTTGTGAGTCATAAATTCCATTTGAAAGTAAGTTTGTTGTAGTTGATAACATATTGTTTAGGTGTTAAAAACTTCTTTTATAAATAAATTATATAAATAAAATGCAACACGTGTTTTTTCAAAATCATCTTTTGATTTCTTTTATGAAAACCATAATTAAAATAAGTTTATTAAAATTTTATTTAAATTTATTTTTACACTTAAAAATATTTGCATTATTAACTAAGGTGATTCTATTGTTTTAAAATGATTGGTATAAGGAGTATGAGGAAAGTTTCTTGGGTAAAATCAGTTTGGTACACAGGTTTCTTAATCTTTATTAATAGTGGGTCGTGGTACGTGTATTAATTCGTTGGGTGTATTTCTATGCATCGTTGATTGCGTTTGTTAGGTCGGAGGTTCGTTCTTCTTGTTGACGTTTACATTCGGTTGATTTTTTTTCTTTTTGGAATCGTGTGATTTTTGGGTCCATACAATACAATTGGTGCAGTGTGAAGTTTGAATTTTTCTCATTGCGTGGTGCTATAGTTGTGTTAAAGGGACGTAGCTTCTGGGTGGTTGCGTTGATGGTATCAAAGCGAATGGAATTATCGCATCCCTAAGTTGGATAGAGAGTTCTCGTTTTACTTTTGATTAGTACATCTTTAGTTAAGAGAAGCGTTTTGATGTTAGTCGTAGGAGAGAATTGGTGTTGAGACATAAAAGGCTGAGATGTATCCACAGAAGTATTTCAAATCCATTGGAATTTGGAGAGTGCTTAAGGTTCATTAAGAAAACGACTAAAGAGGATACAAGGTCTCGAAGGAGTACCAGGAATATAGTTAAGATAATGTGATATCTTTGTAGTATGTGAGCCCTCAAAGTGTTCCTAAGGAAGGAGTGGTTTTACCCCGTCGTCGTAGAACGGGATTTCGTATGGAATTAGTAACAAAGGAGCGAACGCCGATTTGCAAAAAAAGAGAAATAAATAGAAGGCCCTCATGTTGTTGAGTCTTTCACAAGGCAAGAGCTGTGGAATGATTTGCAGGAGTTGCAAGTGAGGTTTTGGTTCGAATGGTTAAACTTGTTATGAGGAAGCGTTCCTGTATTGCTAGTAGGAAGAAAGTTGGGTAGTTTAAATGTGCAATAGATTATTCTCGAGAAGAGTGAGATAGAAAATTCGTATGTGAAGTCACCCATATAGGTTGCACCGGGAAGACATAGCCACGGACTAGTTTTAAGGTTGCGTATGGACAACGTTGAAGTTTACGGCTATTCCTTTTTGGGTTTACCAATGCACCAGCTTTTTCATAGAGTTAATTGAGGCCGGTTGTGCATGGTCGAATATATACAAGCAGTTAACTCGTATAAAAGCAGAACAATATTTAAAACGACCTAAACAAAGTACTAAGGAGAGTACGAGTCACACGTAAAGATGTCGTGGAGTCACAGCAGGAAGAGAAGCATGTACGTGAAGTTTTCCAACAACATGGAAGTCGAGCAAAGAGGAAGCTATCAAGATGTGAAGGAACCAAATGGGTAATGAGCCGATCTTGGCATTGCTGGAAGGAGCAGACGATTTCGTAGTATATTATGACGTGTGAAGCAAGGATTTGAAAGTATGCTTGGAAAAAGGGAGAAGGTGATTGCTATACGTCACGAAAACTGAAGGTTCCTATGGAAGGATTGCATGACTAACATGGTAAGGGATTTGCCTTATAATTGCTATAGGCATTATGAACAAACATAGAGAGTAATCTAATACGGATCATGAATGTCTCACAACACACTTTTCATCGGAAGGAATTAAACATAAGGCAAAGGTGATAGATGGATGTTATTTATGTGAATTGATTCGAGCCAAGTACCATCGGGAAAGGGCAAATGTAGAGGTTTACCGTATAGTAGGAAGAAGAAGTGAAGCTAAGTATGAGTTTGAGATAGATGTACGACGATCCGATCTAGGTTTGAGAAAAGGATGTTGGTGGCATAAGATAAGATGTCCAAAGCAAAGAACGCGTCAACATAAGATGTTGCGTGGCTTGGACCAATGAGTGTGAAAAGAGATGGAGATTTGTTCATATTGGTTAGACAAGGTTTGGACGTCCATTTGGAGAGATGTAAGGAACCATTAGATATTTAAGAGGCGGATACTAAAAAGAATTGCTAATCCATCCTGGAGCCGGATACGATGGTTGTGTGGTTTTAGGTTAACTAATCAATGGCTGAGTATGAAGAAGGATATAGTTGTCAAGTTACCAAGTGTGAGTAGTGGATACGATGCGATTTGGGTGTAGTCAATGGACTGACTAAGTCACCCCATTCCTAGCTATGCTTTAGGACAGTAGGTAGATATTAGAGTTAATAGAATAACTCACTTACGTGCAAGTGAGTTTTTCCCAAAGGTGGGATTATCATCTCCGAGTATGGATGTTGTTCATTTGAAGCATGGTATGGTAAAGGATTGTAGGTTACCGTTTTATGGGCGTAACGGAGAGAGTGAGTTGAATGGATCGAATTTGGTACCAGAAACAACCAACAAGATAATGGTAATACAGGAAAGGCTTGAGGCAGCCAAATTGTCGGAAGAGTTAACTTGATAGTAGTGGGAAACTTTTGATTTAATGTTGGTAGGTTTATAGGGTGTTTGAAGTCACACCTTGGAGAGTTAGTATAGTACATTTGGAAAGAAAGACAAGTTTAGAACCGATTTGTGGACCATTAGAGATCCTTGGATGGAATTGGCCTATAAAGTTCAGTTATAGAATTCCTGTCTTAAATGAGCTGAGTATCGGAAATTAGCTTAGGAGTGCTGAAAGTTGAGTAACCCCTGAATTTGCGTGGATTCCTTTCGATACGTTGAGCTTTGTAACATCTTATATCTTAATTTCAAGACATTCTAGTTTGTGAGTTCTGGTTAAGATATAAACACGTTGTTACAAACAACTTAAGTTTTTTTTTGTGGGGAAAAAATGATTTCTCGATGAAGACGAGGTTCTTTTAGTGGATACTTCTTTTCGTTTTGCTTTGTCGTGTTGCCAAATTGCACCCTTATGGGGGTAATAAAAATTCATTAGCAGTTGGATTCGGATTGTGGAAGTTAGTCGAGATTAAGGTTGACAAGACTCTTTGTTTTGTCAAGGAACCGGTTGATGTTGAGAAATTAGAGGTCATGAGTAAAAGCGTCGTATGATACTTAGTGAAAATTCTTGGTATCGAAGCGTGTTCCTGAGCGTACTTGGGAATGCAAGGATCAAAAAGGTCTAAGTGTCCTCTGTGTTTGTTCGATAGTGCTAGATGCCTCGAGTAAGATAAATCTCGGGACTAATTTTCTCAAGGTGTGGATACTGTGACAACCGTGGCTTGAGCAGTTGGGTCCAAACCGTAGTTGTAGACCTAAATTCATGTTCTATAAGTATGGGTTATGTGTTATATGTGTTTATACGTATTTATATGTGTTTGTGTGGGATATGTGAGATTGCATAATCAATCCATTGAGCGTGACCATCTCATTGGGATTGGATTTGTGTTGGATTTTGTGGAATTCATTTCGTTCACCTTTGGTGACAAGGAAATGATTTCGGTGATTGAAGCGGTTTCGCGTTAATTATGTAAGTAATTATACGTATATGTAATTTTGTGTTAGTGATTTAAGATAAGATTATGTTTTAGTAGTTAGGATATGAGAGAAATAAAATTTCTATTTTTGAAATGTTAGGTTTAATAAAAATGAAAAGTTAATTATTTTTAAAAGTCTAGTAAATTGCGTTTACGCAAAAAGGTATGCGCAAATAAGCTTAGGTTTTTGTAGAAAATTAAGGTAATGTTAATAATTAAGTAATTAATAAATAAAAAAAATATAAATAAGGCCATTCGGCCGGATAAGGGAAAGAAAGAAAAAAAAGAGTTTTAAAAGGAAACAAATACTAATTAGACTTTATCTATAATTAGTTTGGGGCCTATAAATACAAAATAAAATCCCATAACCCTTCCCCTTGTGAGATCGGTCGAACAAAGAGAAAAGAGGAAAAAAAATTAGGGTTTTTGCTTTTCTGAAGAAATCAAGCTCTAAGGTAACTTTTAATTAATCTTTGTTAGTTATTAATAATTAATTCATGTAATAATTATTATGATGGAATTAGGGTTTTGTAAAATCAGTAAATTAATGATGTTTAATCATATTGCAATGATTAGGGTTTAATTAGAAGCTTATGGGTGTAATTGGTTAGACTTAATTCGCGTAAGATTTTGATTTAGATTGGGGCAGAATTTAGGGCTGTGTTGTTTGGCTGATATCTCAATGATGGTAATAACTTTTGTCAAGTTTCCGGTGTCTATGACGTAGCTCAAAGATTCTAGTTTCCAGAACATCCAGCCTCGAAGGTTTTTGAGGTCGGGAAGTCAGTCAAACGTTGGTTGCAAGAAAAGTTATCAAAACAGTAAATACGGGTCAGATTTAGGTCAGATTACGAGGTGTAAAACCCCTACTTAAAATTCTAATTTAGCTTAGCCCTTCTACAAGAGTTTAGTTATATGTGTCTATTAGAAATCACCCAAAGGAAAGCTTCTGATTTGGAGTCTAAGTATGGTTTTTAGGTCAAAACGTTTTAGTGTGCGATCAGATCCGAAACTGAGTAGTTAAAAGTTTGATTTTATTTGAGACACTTATAAAGGGAAATAAATTAGTGTAAAAATCACGGAGTTAGTAGAGTCAAGGTATTTAACCTGTGATTTTTGGTAGAATTTATAAAGCTCAGTAGGTTTGGTTTAGAAAATGGTAAATTAAGGTCGAAATTATGCGTTTTGGGGTAAATTGTAAGACTTTTAAAATAATGCGTAAACGAATTGGTTAATGTCGGGCATGGTGTCCGTGGTGAACCCATGAGGTAACTACACACCTTAGACATCCATCATATGATTCTGTTTACATGTGCTTAAGCTTTTACTTAGTAGCGTGTAACACGAGTTATTTTGTTGTTTAGATTTGTGCTAGTTGTTTGTGAAGCTTTTTGTTGAAATCTTTTAGAAAGCTAAGAAAATGTGAGTTTTCATAACGCCTTTTTCTCATGTTAATTTGGGTGAGAATGATACTTTGTTCCCATGTTGTCGTTTTAAAATGATTGTTTAAGCATGTTGTAGTTATTGTGTATTGGATCGAGGGCAAGTTCCTATCCATGTTGTTATGATAGGATATTTTGGTATTAATAATCCCAATATAAAACGAGGTGTGACGGTGGTAAGACTGCGTGAGCTAATATGAGGCCATGTAGCGCACATATGTAGTTGATATGATTGTGGATCGTGGCATGTCGTCCGTTTTGTTAATTGTTGTCATGAATAATTTGGTAATTAAGCAGCTAGATTGAAAGTTTATTTTGGGATATTGTTGTATGTCGTAAACCGATGATGTTCTTCTCGCTCAACTTTATGTTGACGTTTATGCATCATTATTCAGGTGAGCTTAAATGATGCTAAGATAGAGCCGAAAGTGGCTAGAAGTTAACCATAGGATGCTTGAGTTTATTTAGACTTTCTGTTTGAATAAATGCATGTGCATGAATGTTGGATTATTTTTTTTGCATGTCATTTATTGACGAGACATCTTTCTCATTAATAATGACACCATTAGGTTTGGTATTTCGTTAAGACAACTAATTGTGTTATTAGCTTTACTTTAGTTTTCATTTTAGTATTCTCTATATAGACACCATGTGTTGTGATGATATCCATTCTTGTTTACGCCTCGCGTTTCTGCCTTGGCGGGGTGTACATAAGATCTTGTCCCTAACTTGATAATCTGTATTATAATGTTCATAATACGATTAAATCATGTATAAAACTCTTGTTTTGAAGCTTTGATTCCTCAAACCGTGTGTTTTTTTATTAAAACCCTAAAAAAGACCCGTTTTGATTTTCTAGCTAACGAATCCTTTTTCTAAAATTTTGTTATGTTAGAATATCTTATTTTAGCTTATTCTAATAAGCTATAACCTGCAAATATCATTTGGAATCCTAAAATAAGCTTGCATGGCTTTTTGGACTTGTTTTGCAAATATATTCCATGCTAGGGGTATATATTGTAACTTTTTGAAATTTATAACTAGAGGGGCTGAAATGTCATTATTCTAAAAGTTATACTAGAAAGGACCTATTTTTGCCAAGTTTCAAAGTGTAAAGGTAATATTAACTAATTTGCAAACTTAAAAATATAAAATATAATATTTTTATAAAATTATAAAAATATATATTAATATTATAAGAACTGATTTTATTAAAACCCGACACATTTATCGTTATTAATCATAAATCGACGCATTATTTCGTTATATATTTAACATAATTTATCATCAACTAACTTTTGAAGAAACTTAAAATCTTATCGTATCACGTTACTAGGGATATTCATATGAAGGGTTTCATTTGAGTTTTCGTTTTGACGAGTTTGCTGGGTTTACGATTTAAAGTGCCCTGGCTCCTCAAACGATACTACATGGCCTCTAGATTATGATAGCCCGAACAGCGATACAATATTTCTATAAATTATTAAATCAAAATATAACGTTAAACTTATGAAGTTTTGAATACATAAACTCCACAACAAAGACTTGACATATCACCCCAGTTGCGTGATGAAGCCCATACTTTCACTTGAAATATCTTTTGCCATCAATCAATCAGATTCCATATACTATTAAGGTGAGTCATAGCCTCACTTTCAAACTTCTATTTCATAAACCCGTGAGGGGGATACATGCTATAAACAATGAATACAAGTGTTTTCTAAATGTATGCTATCCTAATATATTATTGCATCTGTTGTCTAAGTCCCTTTATGCCAAAAGACCCCCACCATCATGGACCATTAATTACTTGCAAGTGAACGTGAATATTATGAATAGGCCTATTAGGATTGACAAATCCCGTTTGTGTTAGCCGGATAGGTAACCAAACGCACTATATTTGAAACTCATAGGTATATGGCAATTACCTACACGGGGGCCATTATCTTAATATATATCATTATTGATATATACACTAGTCAGATTGAGTGCCATGTGCTTAGACGTAATAATACTGTTTTCCATAATAATTGTACTCATTGCAATTATTACATTTATGGGTGAATAACAACGTAACCCACTTCTTATTATGACTTGTATACACACTACTTTAATATAAACCCATGAATTTCACCCTCAACATTGTGGTTGACCTTTTTAAACATGTTTATCTCAGGTAACTAAACATCTTATGGCACGGAGTGGCACGAACTTGAAGATGGCTAAACTGTTATCATTTAAACTTTATGTTTTCATGTAGATTTTGGGACCTCTATTTGTAAAAACTCTGATGAATAAATGAATGAATAACTTAAGTTATCTTTTAAAAATGTCTCTTTCGAGTCGTTTTCTAGGATTATGACTGTTGTACTATGAAATAATACCCCAGATTAGCTTCCGCTGCTATATGTCAAAAATGGGGGTGTTACAGATTGGTATCAAGAGCCAAGGTTATAGAGAACAAGGTTGAAACCTTAACTATAACTACTTTTTCTTTTTCCATCCAAGAAAATCCTTGTGCCACTACATTTCCCCGAATAGTAAGTAAAGATACATAACTATTATACTATTATATAAATAACTTATGTTATTTACTACTTGGGTTTGTAACAAGTGATATCTTCGCACCAACCATCCTACTTCCGATATGAGGATGCTTTTTCCTCTAATCTTCCGGGACTATAGCCTGCTTCCCCCAACTAATGTGCCAGCTTCACCGGGGAAAAACTTATTCTAATGCTCTTCAAATAGTTCATTTGGTTTAGGTTCTAAATAACTTTACCAACTCTTTCCATGATGGACCTATATGAAGGTCATTGCATCATACTATTGCTAAAGAATCACCTATTCCTACCACCAACAATGATGCCTACTATCTACAACAATGTTATCTCCAAGTTTAAATCCTCAAAGAATTCTTTCTCTGGAGAATTATTGTCACCTAAGAAACAAGGCCATAACCAATCATTCTCTCCTCTACTTCTGCCCTACCTTAAGAATTTAAGATGAGAGAAAGCTCTTCATAGACAAGTCTAGAACATCAGCGAGAGCAAAATTTAAGAATCCTGAATCACCTAGATGAACTCTCTCTCGACCGCATTGAGCACATAGAAGACAAAATAGAAGGTCTCAAAAAAGGTCGGGTGATTATACAACAAGATTTTGACAATTTGGAAGCTGAACTCCAAAAGGCTCATGCTCGAAATGCTAAACTTCAAAGAAAGCAAATGAGAAATAACAACAAGATTTCTCTGGCTCACTTCAGGATTGCTAATCTAGAATAAATCATCGAAGAAATCCAAGTCCGTCACCAAGCAGACAAAGAAAGTCTTCTGAATGCAATCTATGAACTCAAGAACAGCCAGAAAGGACCATCAAACTACTAGATTAGATACTAATAACTTTTACCTAGCCACGGGATGTGTGGTATAAATAACAATACTTGTCAAATTTTGACTATGTACAATACAAAGGCAAGTTTTTAATGATATAATACAATGGAAATCCTGTTATACCTTGCTGTTTCATAATACTGATATATCATCATCTCCGTCTCCATCATTATGAATCATACCATGATTTCTAAATAAATCATAGATACTTATTTGATATGAATTATCTATGATTTCGATATCACTATTGTGACAATGTTTTTTTTTTTAACTTTATCATTTAAAAGACTGTGATATCATTCTTATTTATTACGTGTTGTCTTATGTTTGATAAAATGCTCCCAAAAAGATGTCAACCATCTAAAGCACCAGCCATGACTCAGGCTGCCATCAGGAAACTAGTTGCTTTGACAGTGTTTACCAATGCTTTGGAAGCCTTAAGCGCGCTACATGGCAAGATACTGATAATAGCCACTAGAACCTAGAGAAGCTCCTGTGGCAACACAATTAGCTACAAAAGAGTTCATAGATCTTCCAACCATCAAACTCAAAGGTACGAAAGGCGCTAATTGGTCTCATCGCTAGTATGAAAGAACTAATCAGTGTTTTCTCCATAACAACTGTAAGCCGAAGACTACAAGGTAAATTTGCTACTGGTTTAAAAAACAATTAACTGAAGAAGCTCTAATCTTGGTGGAATTCATTTTGCCCACCTATTGTATAGAAGAATCTTACAAGAATACTTGGGTTGAATATCAAGAAGCTTTTAATAAAGAAGTATTGTCTCCAAACTGAAGTCTATAAGATGGAAGACAAATTTTACCATCTGATTGTGAAGGGGAATGATCTCAAGACTTTATGTGAGAAGATTTCCAGGAATATGCCAACCTTGTTCCGCACTATGGTGCCCAGAATATGAGAAAATGATTGGAAGTTACATCGAGGGATTGCCTCGAAGTATTAGAAGGAATGTTACTGCCTCTAACCCTCAAACCTAGAGGAAGCCATTAACAAAGCCCGAGGCTAATTGGGATCAGTAACAAAGCACAAACTCCGGTGCAAGATCAAGTGATCACAAAAAGAAAGTTTGACGACAGAAGAACTTTCAACAACAACAACTACCGTAACACCAACAACCGCTACAATAATCACCAACCACAACAGAACAGAAGATAGGAAACCTTCAGGGCTTATGCTGCCACCCCAACTGAAAATAATGGATATACTGGAAACCATCCCTTATGTAAGAAATGCACTCTGGATCCACACAGGACCTTTGCCTGAAAATAAGTGTTAATATTTGTAACAAGTTGCCCATTGACTAAGGAACTGCAAAAAAACAAAGGGCCAACCATCTGGAAGTAATCTGCTACCGGTGACAATTACTTGCCATGCTTGTGGAGAGAAAGGGCATTATGCAAATCCGTGCCGAAAGACCACTAACAACAATGCCCAGGGAAGAGCCTACATGCTAAGGGATAGGAATGCTCATCAAAACCCGAACGTAGTCACGGGTATGTTCCTTCTAAACCAACATCTAGCTAGAGTATTATTTGATTCTGGAGCCGATAAAAGCTTCGTATCCATATCTCTTGCCTCTAAGCTAAATATTCCACCCATTACAATAGATACCTTTTACGATATCGAAATGGCTGACGGAAACTTAGTAAGCACAAACACCGTTATTTAGGGTGCAATCCTGACCTTGTTAAACCAACCTTTCAAAATTAATCTTATGCCGATTAAACTCGATAGTTTCAACGTCGTCATTGGTATGGATTGGTTATCCAAGTATCATGCTAGGATCATCTGTGACGAGAAAGTCATCCACATTCCCATCGACGGTGAAACATTAATCATTCGAGGTGACCGAAGTAAAACCCGACTAAATCTCATATCCTGTATAAAAACCGAAAGGTATATATCTAGGGGATGTCAAGTGTTCGTAGCCCAAATAATGGAAAAGAAGTCGGACGAGAAATGACTAGAAGACATACATTATCAGCGAATTCCCGGAATTTTTTACCTGAAGCTCACATTGGCCTTCCGTCCCGTTCGTCAAGTAGAATTTATCAAATCGAATCTAATTCCAGGAGAGACACCTGTAAGCCCGGCACCTATAGATAAGAATCCATCAGAAATGCAGGAACTATCTAACCAACTTCAAGAGTTGGCAGACCGAGGTTTTATTCAACCAAGTACTTCACCTTGGGGAGCTCCTGTCTTAATTGTCAAAAAGAAATACGAATCTTTCAGAATGTGTATCGATTATCGGGAGTTGAATAAACTTACCATAAAGAATCGTTACCTATTACCCATGATTGATGACTTATTTGACCAACTTCAATGTTTGAGTGTCTACTAAAAAGAATAACTAAGATCAGGCTATCATCAACTAGAGCAGGATTGAAAAGATATTGCTAAGACGTAAGCTTTTAGAAACAAGATTCGATACAATATGAATTTCAAGTGATGCTATTTGGTTTAACTAACGCACCTGATGTATTCATTGATCTCATGAATCATGTGTTTAAACCATACTTGGATAAATTTGTGATAGTGTTCATCGATGATATTCTCATCTACTCTTGTAACAAAGAAGAGCACACAAATCATCTGAGAATAATCCTATAATTACTCAAGAAAGAGAAGTTGTATGCCAAGTTCCCAAGTGGATTTCTAGATTCATAACCTGTGCCAATTTCTGGACACTTTAAAAAAATTTGATAGTCAAGGACTTCATGTTGACCCCGCCAATATTGAATCAGTTAAGAATTGGGCATCTCCTACTACACCCACAGAAATACATCAATTCTTAGGACTTGCCGGCTACTACCGAAGATTCATCAAAGGTTTTTCAAAGATTGCAAAGTCTTTGACTGAATTAACCTAGAAAAACAAGAAGTATATCTGGGGCGAAGATCAAGAGTTGGTTTTCCAATTACTAAAACAAAAGCTTTGCGAAGCTTCCAATCTTAGCATTACCATAAGGAAACGATGATTTTGTTGTTTACTGTGATGCATCACATCAACATCTGGGAGCGGTGTTAATGCAAAGAGAGAAAGTTATTGCATATGGATCTTGACTACTCAAACCTCATGAAGAAAACTATACCACTCATGATCTTGAATTAGGAGCAATTTTGTTCGCTCTTAAAACTTGGAGGTGTACTGTGTTCACTGATCATAAAAGTCTTCAGCATATCCTTGATCAGAAAGAGTTGAACATGAGACAACGCCATTGGCTAGAATTTGTTTGCAGATTACGATTGTGAAATTCGCTACCATCCTGGAAAGGAAAATGTTGTAGCAGATGCCTTAAGCCAGAAGGAACGAATCAAACCACTCCGAGTAGATCATTAGTTATGACCATTCATCCAAACTTACCCTTACAAATTCTCAAAGCTCTAACTAAAGCACTCAAATAATAAAACATCAAGGCTGAAAACTTACGAGGAATGGATAAAGCATTTGAAATATGTCCTGATGGAACTCGTTGTATTAAGAACCGAAGCTGGTTACCACTCTTTGGTAATCTGAGAGACTTGATCATGCATGAGTCCCATAAATCAAAATATTACATTCACCCGGGTTCTGACAAGATGTATCAGATACATAAGAAACTCGATTGGTGACCTAACATGAAGAGCAATCATCGCTGAATATGTTAGCAAATGTTAACATGTTCTAGAGAGAAAGCTGAATTTCAGAAGCCATGCCTGCTTACTGGTACAACCAAGATTACCTATGTGGAAATGGTAGAGGAATAACATTGGATTCGTCACAAAACTACCCAAAACTCAAACGGACAATGACACAATAACTGGGTCATATGTTCGATCGCCTTACCAAATCTGCACACTTCATCCCTACCCGAGAGACAGATAGTATGGAAACCCTTACAAGGTTATACATCAAAGAAATAGTCTCCCGGCATGGCGTGCCAATATCTATCATTTCGGATCGTGACAGTCATTTCACATCCAGATTCTGGCAATCATTACAAAGTGCTTTGGGTACTCAATTAGACATGAGTACGGCATATCATCCTGAAACTGATGGACAAAGTGAAAGGACCATTATTCAAATACATGCGAAGACATGCTTCGAGCCTATGTTATAGATTTTGGAAAATGATGGGAAAGACACTTACCATTGGTAGAATTCTCATACAATAACAGTTACCATGCCAGTATCAAGGCAACATCATTTAAGGCACTTTATGGTCAAAAGTGCAGATCACCTATTTGCTGGGCCAAAGTTGGAGATGTTCAACTTACAGGACTAGAAATAATCCATGAAACCACTGAAAAGATAGTGCAAATTTGACAACGCTTGCAAGCTCAACGACCGGTAGAGAATATTACGCCAATATAAGACGGAAAGCCTTTAGAATTTCAATTTGAAAGATCCGTGTTTATGTTGAAAGTAATCACCTCAGTAAAGGTTCACATGATTCGAAACCGAGAAAGCTTAACCCTCAGGTACAAATTGGACAATTCAAATCTTGAACAGATTTGTCCCCTGAGGCATATAAAACTAGAGCTTCATAAGAGCTCAGAAACTGTTTCATAGTACTTTCCACATTTCTAATCTAAAGAAATGCTTATCTGACGAATCTCCATGTCATTCCAATGAAGATAAGCCCTTCGACTTTTTATGACAAACTCAACTTTAGTAGAAGAACCAGGGGAGATTAGATCGAGAAGTCAAGCAACAGAAACAAAGTCGTATTCCTATATTCAAAGTAAGATGGAACTCTAAAAGAGGACCAGAATTTACATGGCAACGCGAAGATCAAATTCGTGCCAAATATCCACATCTGTTTTCAAACACCACTCCGGCGTCCAACATAATCTCAGGACGAGATTTCTTTTAAGGGAGGAAGACTATAACAACCCGCAATTTTCATCAATGTAAATATCCATCTATTAAATTAATGCACATGTAATATCCCATCTATAAATAATATATACATCTTTCTACAGAGGGAGAAAACATTTTGCTTTATCTACATTATGCAAACGTAACTTGCATCTCTAAAGGTAAACAAGTTCACACTGCAACCTCTAACAATGCACCATCTATATCTAATTTTATATCATGTTAATCATCCTAAATATGCAAGTCTATATCTTAATAACATTTTTACTAAGTGACATTATCCATTTAATGTACTTTTCAAAACGTTTATTTTCCAATAACAAGTCATTAAACGTTAATGTTATATCAAAACCAAATATATGTAATGCAGTACATAAAAATGTAATGACAAGCCTTTAAGCATGTGTACAAGTATCATTATCCACAACATTTGAATATCTTTTCCCTCCTAAATCAAGTTACAACTTTCTAAAGCTTAATGTACAAGTCAATAATGCAAGAAAGTCAAATTAGGTCATTTTACCTCCTAAATGACTTTGGTTTCTTACCACCACTTTAACACAAGGTATAAGCACTTAATGTAAGACTTGTAAACCCTAAATTAAGATATAGAACTTGACATATTAGAGTTACATGATATAAAAATAGATATAGATGGCATTGATAGAGGTTGCGTGAACTTGTTTACTTTAGAGATGCAAGTTACGTTGCATAATGAGATAAAGCAAAAAATTTCCCTGTAGAAAGGTGGTATATATATAATAGATGGATATTACAGTGCATCTAATTTAATAGATGGATATTTACATTGATGAAAATTGCGGGTTGTTATAGTCTCCCTCCCTTAAAAGAAAATCTCGACTGAGATTATGTTGACGGCCGGAGTGGGTTGAAAACAATGTGATTATTTTGGCACGAATTAGATCATTCGCTTTGCATGTAAATCTGGTCCTCTTTTAGAGTTCCATCTTACTTTGATTATAGGAATACGACTTTGTTTCAGTTGCTTGACTTCTCGATCCATAATCTCCACTGGTTCTTCTACAAAGTTGAGTTTGTCATCAAGTCGAAGCTCTTTCATTGGAATGACATGGGATTCGTCAGATAAGCATTTCTTTAGATTAGAAATGTGGAAAGTACTGTGAACATTACTGAGCTCTCAGAGCTCTAGTTTATATGCCACCAGGCCAATCTGTTCAAGGATTTTGAATTGTCCAATGTACCGAGGGTTAAGCTTTCCTCGTTTTCCGAATCAGATGACACCTTTACGAGGTGATACTTTCAACATAACACGATCTCCAACTTGAAATTCTAAAGGCTTTCGTCTTATATTGGCATAACTTCTCTGCCGGTCTCTTGCAGCTTGCAAGCGTTGTCAAATTTGCACTATCTTTTCAGTGGTTTCATGGATTATTTCTGGTCCTGTAAGTTGAACATCTCCACATTGGCCAGCAAATGGTGAACTGCACTTTGACATAAAGTGCCTGTAAATGATGTTGCCTTGATACTGGCATGGTAACTGTTATTGTATGAGAATTCTACCAATGGTAAGTGTCTTTCCCATCATTTTCCAAAATCTATAACATAGGCTCGAAGCATGTCTTCGAGTGTTTGAATGGTCCTTTCACTTTGTCCATCAGTTTCAGGATGATATGCCGTACTCATGTCTAATTGAGTACCCAAAGCACTTTGTAATGATTGCCAGAATCTGGATGTGAAATGACTGTCACGATCCGAAATGATAGATATTGGCACGCCATGCCGGGAGACTATTTCTTTGATGTATAACCTTGTAAGGGTTTCCATACTATCTGTCTCTCGGGTAGGGATGAAGTGTGCGGATTTGGTAAGGCGATCGACAATGACCCAGATTGTGTCATGTCCGTTTGATGTTTTGGGTAGTTTTGTGACGAAATCCATTGTTATTCTCTACCATTTCCACATAGGAATCTCTGGTTGTACCAGTAAGCCGGATGGCTTCTGAAATTCAGCTTTAACTCTAGAACATGTTAAACATTTGCTAACATATTCAGCGATGATTGCCTTCATGTTAGGTCACCAATAGAGTTTCTTAAGATCCTGATACATCTTGTCAGAACCCGGGTGAATGGAATATTTTGATTTATGGGACTCATGCATGATCAAGTCTCTCAGATTACCAAAGAGTGGTAACCAGCTTCGGTTCTTAATACAACGAGTTCCATCAGGACGTATTTCAAATGCTTTATCCATTCCTCGTAAAGTGTTTCAGCATTGATGTTTATTATTTGAAGTGCATTAGTAGAGCTTTGATAATTTAAGGTAAGTTGGATGAATGTCATAACTAATGATCTATCTCGGAATGTTTGATTCGTTTCCTTCTGGCTTAAGCATCTGCTAACAACATTTTTCTTTCCAGATGGTAGCGAAATTTCACAATCGAATCTGCAAACAATTTCTAGCAATGGCTGTTTTTTCTCCATGTTTAAACTCTTCTGATCAGGAATATGCCTGAAGACTATTATATCTGTGAAACCAGTACTCCTCAAGTTTTAAGAGCGAACAAAATTGCTCCTAATTCCAATCATGATGGTATAGTTTTCCTTCATGAGTTTGAGTAGCTAGATCCATATCAATAATTTCTTCTCTTTCATTTAACACCGCTCCCAGATGTTGATGTGATGCATCACAGTAAACAACAAAATCATCGTTTCCTTATGGTAATGCTAAGATTGGAGCTTCACAAAGCTTTTGTTTTAGTAATTGGAAAACCAACTCTTGATCTTCGCCCCATATATACTTCTTGTTTTTCTAGGTTAATTCAGTCAAAGACTTTGCAATCTTCGAAAAACCTTTGATGAATCTTCGGTAGTAGCCGGCAAGTCCTAAAAATTGATGTATTTCTGTGGGTGTAGTAGGAGATGCCCAATTCTTAACTGATTCAATATTGGCGGGGTCAACATGAAGTCCTTGACTATCAATTAAGTGTCCAAGAAATTGCACGATATGAATCTAGAAATCACACTTGGAGAACTTGGCATACAACTTCTCTTTCTTGAGTAATTCTAGGATTATTCTCAGATGATTTGCGTGCTCTTCTTTGTTACAAGAGTAGATGAGAATATCATCGATGAACACTATCACAAATTTATCCAAGTATGGTTTAAACACATGATTCATGAGATCAATGAATACATCAGGTGCGTAAGTTAAACCAAATAGCATCACTTGAAATTCATAATGTCCGTATCTTGTTCTAAAAGCAGTCTTAGCAATATCTTCATCCCTGACTCTCAGTTGATGATAGCCTGATCTTAAGTTAATCTTTTAGTAGACACTCAAACCTTGAAGTTGGTCAAATAAGTCATCAATCATGGGTAATGGCTAATGATTCTTTACGGTAAGTTTATATTCAACTCCGAAATCGACAACACATTTCCTGAAAGATTCGTATTTCTTTTGACAATTAAGACAGGAGTTCCCCTAGTGAAGTACTGTTTGAATAAAACCTCGTCGGTCAACTCTTGAGTTGGTTTAGATAGTTTCCTGCATTTCTGAGATCTAATCTATAAAGGTTCTCGGCTACAGGTGACACTCCTGAATTAATCGATTTTGAAATCACTTGACGAACGGGAGGAAGGCCATGTAGATCTCATGAAAAAATTACCGGGAATCTCTACTACTGTATGTCTTCTAGTCATTTCTCGTCCGACTTCTTTTCCATTATTTGGGCTACGAACACTTGACATCCCCTAGATATATACCTTTCGGTTTTTATACAGGATATGAGATTTAGTCGGGTTTTACTTCGGTCACCTCGAATGATCAAAGTTTCACCTTTGATTAGGATGTGGACGACTTTCTCATCACAGATAATTCTAGCAAGATACTTGGATAACTAATCCATACTAATGACGATGTCAAAACTACCATGTTTGATCGACATAAGATCAATTTCAAAAGGTTGGTTTAACAAGGTCAGGGTGTAACCCTGAATAACAGTGTTTGTGCTTACTAGGTTTCCGTTAGCCATTTTGATATTGTAAAAGGTATCTATTATAATGGGTGGAATATTTAGCATAGAGGAAAGAGACATGGATACGATGATTTTATCGGCTCCAGAATCAAATAATACTCTAGCTAGATGTTGGTTTAGAAGGAACATACCCGTGAGTACATTCGGGTCTTGTTAAGCATTCCTATCGCTCAGCATGTAGGCTCTTCCCTGGGCATTGTTGTTGGTGGTCTTTAGGAACTTATTTGCATAATGCCCTTTCTCTCCACAGGTATGACAAGTAACTGTCACTAATAGCATATTACTTCCAGTGGCTGGCCCTTTGTTTCTACAGTTCTTGGTTAGATGGCCCACCTTGTTGCAAGTATTACACTTGACAGTGTAAGGTCCTATGTGATGCAGAGTGCATTTCTTACACAAGAGACGATTTCTAGTATACCCATTGTTTTTAGTTGGAGTGACAGTATA
Organism: Tanacetum coccineum; assembly: GCA_026074375.1. Taxonomy (NCBI): domain Eukaryota; kingdom Viridiplantae; phylum Streptophyta; class Magnoliopsida; order Asterales; family Asteraceae; genus Tanacetum; species Tanacetum coccineum. The sequence continues at coordinate 19,451 of BQNB010114006.1, forward strand.
AGACCTGAAGGTTTCCTGTCTTCTGTTCTATTGTGATTGGTGATTATTGTAGCGGTTGTTGGTGTTAGTGTTACAGTAGTTGTTGTTGTTGTTGAAAGTTCTTCTGTCGTTAAACTTTCGTTTGTGATCACTTGATACTTGCACCGGAATGTGCTTTGTTACCTGATCCATTAGCCTCTGGGCTATGCTAATGGCTTCCTCTAGAGTTTGAGGTTTAGATGTGGTAACATTCCCTTCAATACTTCGAGGTAATTCCCTGATGAAAACTTCCATCATTTTCTCAGAATCTGGCACCATAGTGGGACACAAGGTTGCCAATTCCTGGAATCTTCTCACATATGTCTTGAGATCATTCCCCTTCACAGTCAGATGGTAAAATTTGTCTTCCATTTTTTGGACCTCAGTTTTGGGGCAGTACTTCTTTATCAAAAGCTTCTTGAATTCAACCCAGGTAATCTTGTAAGCTTCTTCTATCCCAATAGGTTAGGCAAAAGAATTCCACCAGAATAGAGCTTCTTCAGTTAAGGTACCAGTAGCAAACTTCACCTTGCAGTCTTCGGTACAGTTGCTACGGGAAAACACTGATTTAGTTCGCTCAAACCAGCTGATAAGTCCAACAGCTCCTTCTAAACCTTTAAAGTTGATAGGTTGGCAACTCATGAGTTCTTTGTAGTTACGCTTTCTTGCTACAGGAGCTTCTCTTTCTCCGGTGCTCCTATTGGTATTGTCAGCATTTGCCATTGTTACAACTTGTACTTCCAGAGCTGCGGTAACACTGTCAGCAACTAGTTTCCTGATGGCAGCTTGAGTCATGGCTGGTGCTTTAGATGTTGATGTCCTTTTGGGAGGCATTCTATCAACATAAGACAACATGTAATAAGAATGATATCATAAGTCTTAAAATGCAATGCTTATTTTTGAACTTTAAGCATTTTTAACAATAGTGATATTGAAATCATAGATACTTATTTGATATGGATTCTAACAAGCATCTAACTTATTAGTTTATTTTCTAGGGGTCACGATAAGATTCATAATGATGAATACGGAGATGTAATATAGGACACAGGATGAATATAAAATGGGATCAACATTGTATTATATCATGAACAACTTACCTTTGTGTTGTACATAGTCAAAATTTGGCAAGTGTTGTTATTTATACCACACATCTCGTGGCTAGGTTCTATCAAAAGCTATAACTAGTATCTAATCTAGTAGTCTGATGGTCCTTCCTGGCTGTTCTTGTGTTCATAGATTGCATCCAGAAGACTTTCCTTATCTGCTTGGTGACGAACCTGGATCTCCTCGATAATTTGTTCTAGATTAGCAATCCTGAAGTGAGCCAGAGCAATTTTGTTGTTATTTCCCATTTGCTTTCTTTGTAGTTTAGCAATTTGAGTATGAGACTCTCGGAGTTCAGCTTCCAGATTGTCAAAATCTTGTTGTATGATCACCCGGCCATTTCTAAGACCTTCTATTTTGTCTTCTATGCGTTCAATGCAGTCAAGAGAGAGTTCATCTAGGTGATTTAAAATTTCATCAATTTGCTCCTCGTGACGTTCCAGACTTGTCTTATGAGAGCTTTCTCCTATCTCAAATGCTTAAGGTAGGGCAGAAGTAGAGGAGGATGATCGGTCATGGCCTCGTTTCTTAAGTGGCAATAATTCCTCAGGAAGAAAGAATTCTTGAGAATTAAACATTGGAGATAGCATCAGAGATGAAGGCACAATAGTTGGTGGTGGAATAGGTGATTCTTTAGCATAATATGCTTGCATGACCTTCATATAAGGATCATCATGAAAAAGTGAAAGAGTTGGTGAAGCTTTTGGAACCAAACCAAATGAGTTATTTGAAGAGCTAGAATAAGTATTTCCTGGTGAAGCTGGGACATAGTCCAGGGAAGCCGGGATATAGTCTGAAAAGTTAGAGGAAAAAGCATCCTTAATATTAGAAGTAGGGTGGTTGGGAGAAGACATCACTCTGTTAACAACCTACTTTTACATACTATTCGGGAGATATAGTGGCACAGAGGACTTTCTTGGATTGAAAAAGAAAAGTAGTTATAGTTAAGGTTTCAACCTTGTTCTCTATAACCGTGGCTCTTGATACCAACCTATAAAACCTCCATTTTTACAAATATAGCAGCGGAATCTAATCTGGGATATTATTTCATAGTGCAACAGTCATAATCATAGAAAACGACTCATAAAGAGACGTTTTTGGAAACTTTAGTTATCATTCATTTATTCATCAGAGTTTTTAAAAAAAGAAAGGTCCTAAAATCTAGAAACATAAAGTTTGAATGATAACAGTTTAGCCATCTTCAAGTCCGTGCCACTCCGTTCTATGTGATGCTCAATTACCTGAGATAAACTTGCTA
>BQNB010114007.1:0-21833 GCA_026074375.1 Tanacetum coccineum
ACACTTAGCAGCAAATCTGACTTCTTCATTGCGGATTAGTAGCCGATCCATTCAGGGGAACATGCACAGACTCCATACAAACAACTCATAGAAGTAAGAAACTCCAAGTCAATTAAGTCCCGGATGTACACATTTCTTCCCCCTAGTTGTGGCACTATGTTGTATACACCAAAGTCAATTAAGTCCCAGATGTACACATTTCTTCCCCCTGATTGTTGCATCTATCAAACACTCTTCCCCCAGATTATATTTGATGACCATCAATCATAATCATAATTCGGTTACGTCTGAATGTTCGATAGAGAAGTCATGTGTGAAGTCGCTTCTCCTCAGACTTATTCAATACCAACCTCGTATTCTGTCGGCTCTTTGTAATGATTACTGATGGAGAAAACGCATTATCACAAACTTGATGATGAAGTAGAATACCCCAAACTTGTGACTTATGTCTTGTACTATCCATGATAAAGAACGGTGAAGAGAACTCGCACTGCACCTTGCCGAATCTCTATGTACTCTATAATCCTCAACCAACCAACCATCAAGTATAAGTAGTACACCACCTCTTGACAAATCCTCAACTATGTGAGACACTGAGCACTGCAACGTAACTCCTTCAAGTGATAGCAAATGTGCGCATTGAGCACCAACTTCTGCGTTTATAGATCATACATTGCTAGATTTGACAAGTCTTCATCAACAACCGGTTATAAGCTCGAACAAGTTATCTTTAAAAATCATCATCCAACCAACCTCGACTTTTAAGATATGATAAGTATACGCACCCGTGAAATTCCACTTCAACTTCAAATAAATGATAACGAATCATCCCCGTAATCAATTCTTGCGATTAAATCCCGAGATTAGCCTTTTGAACGGTTTTCGTGAATCCTTTATCCGGATCGTTTTAAACAACAAGTGATGTTTTTATATCCGAAAAATTAACAAATGCTTTTAATGATTCAGCCTTATAGCATTTGAAGTTCAAAATCTGATCATCCCATTATAGATTCAGTTAGTCCATATTCTATCTTGTCCAATTTTCGGTATGGTCCATTTGCAGCCAACAACCTGCCTATTTGTATTTATTGTTTTAACTGGCCCGCTCTTTCTAACATTGAAGCCCAGAACCATTCTTTTAAAGTTGGTCCAGTAAAATAGATATAACATTGTTGCCCTATCTCATTTCTCAAACCCTACATTCTTTTCCCTACGCAGCCAAAAAAATAGAACACGTCTCATCTTATCTCTTTGTTTCACCAACACAAAGCTACCAAAATATCTCCATCTCCAAATAACTGTCATCTCGTCAACCAAACATCACAGATCAAACCCTTATAAAATTACTACCCTCCTTTGTCCATCGATTACTATAAGCACAAAAACCCTCGATCTTGGTCAGTTAACACAAACCCACGAAGAACTCAAGTATTTTTTGGCTTCAAGATCTTGTACAAAAGGTCTCGGTAGGTTTTTCTTCCATGTTTTGCGTTTTTGTGAACGAAACAAAGCAAAGAGTATAACAAATTTGTTATAACTCTTACTTTATTTTCGGATAGTAAAAGAAAGATGTTGTGCTTCTTAAAGACCTATGATGAAATCCTTTTGTGTTCTTTATCTGTGAGGGTCACGATGGTTGTTTATATAACACAAATGAAAGGAAAACTAAGGTTAATCATTGTTTTTTAGGCTTCTTGTGTTGTAGAGATGATGTATGTGAGGTGATGGAGGAGGATGGGATATTAGGATTAGATGGATTTGATTGTTGTAATGTTGTGGTTGATGTTCTTTTCTTTTCTTATCATTTTTGATCTCACTTGGACTGAGTTGACTCGATGACGTAAATTCGGAATCTTATCGAATTTGTAATTTCGGAACAAATCGAGTTTGTGTATCGAGTTTTGTAATTGTTTGTGTAATTTCAGAATCATCAGTTATATAACTGAGTTTGACCGTTGACCAAGTCAATACCGAGTTTGACCAGATCTGAAACTACTTTCGAGTTCTACTTTTTGACCAGTTCTGAATTTGTAAGATAAGCAGATTTAGCACATCTTATAACCGAATCTGACCGAGTTTAATCAAATCTTATGATAAAACCATAAGCTGTCAAACTCGATCAAACCATACATTGAACATATCAAGTATAAACTGAATCTGGACCAAATAAGCAATGGACTGAATTTGAACACATCTGAACCGAATAATATCTGATTGAATAAGCTCCAATAAGCAGAAATAAGCTGAACCGAATAAGCTAAAACATCACGAATCGCTCATGCAGCTCTGATACCACTTGTGAGGTTTCTCGATTCACGATCTCGGGAGGTCGGGGAAGCTCAAAATAAGAATAAGCCATTATTGAGGAGATAGCTTTATTTAATTTTGAAGTTTTATTAAAATGAAAAGGAAAATGGAAAAATACAAATGTGAGCTTCACCCTCTAATGTTGATTAGAGGGGAGTATTTATAGTCTAAACACAAGGACACTTTGGACTAATTACACTTTTAGTCCTTGTGTTTTAACTTTAACTTAAACTAGTATAATTTCCATATAGACACCATATTTTTTGATCCTAACAGAAGGTTTTTTTGCAAGGTTTATCAAATTAAAAAAAGGATTAAAGAATGACGGGAGCCAAGTTTGACATCGAAAAATTTGATAGAACTGGTGATTTTGGGCTATGGAGAATCAAGATGCGTGTTTTATTAATCCAACATGGATGTGAAGCAGCTCTGGGGGTTTTACCCGCGGATATGGAAGCTCAAACGAAAGTTGAGCTAAACAAGAAAGTTCACAGTGTCGTGATTTTGTGTTTAGGTAACAAGGTTTAAAGAGAAGTTACCGGGGAGACGACTGCAGCGAGGGTTTGGTTAAAGCTCGAGACTTTGTACATGACAAAGTCATTGGCCAACAAGTTGTACCTGAAGAAGAAGTTGTATACATTCTACATGCCTGCTGGACGAAAGATTTCCGAGCATATAGATGAGTCCAACAAAATCGTTCTTGATTTAGCAAATATTGAGGTAAAATTCGAGGATGAAGATCTTGCTTTATTATTACTCACTTCTTTACCAGTATCATATGAACACTTTGTGGATACCTTGCTCTATGGACGGGGAGCTTTGACTTTGGAGGACGTGATGGCCACACTAAATTCAAAGGAAATCAAAGAAAGGTCTAAGGCGAAGGGGGATGATGGTGAAGGGTTATATGTGAGGGGAAGAACTGATCATAGGGATTCACATCAGTCAAGGGGAAAGTCAAGATCGAAGTCTCGAGGTGGAAGACTTAAATGCTATATTTGCCAATCCGAGGATCACTTGAAGAGAAATTGTCCGAAGAATAATCGCAAAAAGTCAACAGGTTACGTCAAGAAATATGAGCAACCAAGCTATAGTGGTTCGACTTATGACGATTCTGAGGTGATGATGGTGATGAGCGCACAGGCTTTTCTAGATTGGATCATGGATTCAGGATGTTCATACCACATGACACCCAGGTTAGATATACTTTTTGATTTTCTGGAATGCGATGGGGACAGTGTATAGTTGGGTGACAACAGGGAGTGTAAGATCAGAGGTATTGGCAAGGTGAGGATACAACTGAGAGATGGGTCAAGTTTTGTGTTACACAATGTCAGGTATATTCCTGAATTGAAAAGAAACTTGATATCGCTGGGAACTCTTGAAAAAGAGGGATTTACCGTAAAATTACAGTCGGGCAAAGTCAAGGTGATTAATGGTTCCAGGGTTGTTTTATCTGGAATACGAAGGGATAATTGCGTATACTCTTTGGATGGCCATGCAATGGCAGGTGAGCTTAATGCTAGTGTTGAAGAAAAAGACAGTCTTGCGCAGGTTTGGCACAAAAGACTAGGACATATCAGCGAGGCGGGACTACAGGTGCTGGAAAAGCAAGGGCTGTTTGGCAAGAAAAGTCTAGGTAAGCTCGATTTTTGTGAGAATTGTGTTCTGGGAAAGTCACATCGAGTCAGTTTTGGTGTAGGAAGGCACACTACTCAGGGAGTGATAGACTATGTTCATTCAGACTTATGGGGTCCGTCTCAGGTGGAATCATTGGGAGGTAAGAGGTATTTCTTATCTATTGTTGATGATTATTCCAGGAGGGTATGGGTTTATATCCTCAGGTTCAAACACGAAGCATTTGGAAAGTTCAAAGAGTGGAAGCAGTTAGTAGAGAATCAGACTGGGAGGACGGTTAAGAAGTTGAGGACAGATAATGGTCTTGAGTTCTGTAACCGGGAGTTTGAGCAGCTATGCATTGAGAGTGGGATTGCTAGACATTTGACAGTTGCCGGGACGCCGCAACACAATGGGGTAGCAGAACGTATGAACAGAACTCTCATGGATAAGGTACGTTGTTTATTAATTCTGTCTGGATTGCCCAAGACCTTCTGGGCAGAAGCGACATGTACGGCCGCATATCTTATCAATAGGTCACCATCGACAGCGATTGAGAAAAAGACACCTATGGAGATGTGGTCGGGACATCCAAGTGATTATGGGATGTTGAGAATTTTTGACTGTGTCGCATATCCACACGATAAACAAGGTAAGCTCGATCCGAGAGCGATAAAATGCGTTCTTTTGCAATGAGCAAGAAATGTAATCAATCATCTGATGCTATAATAATACCTTCCACAAGGAACCGGCATAAAAATACTCCGGAGAGTGTAAAATACAGAAAAAATAACAGATTAAACTTATGGTTGGTGGCAAGTGAACACTTTTATCGTGCTATATCAACTTGTGTGTTTTACTGTTATGCCTTATAAAGTTTTGTTAATCACCAAATACCATCATATCATTTTCAACAAAATGCAGTTTTTAAAATATGCAATCGTGTTTTCCTTTGTGTGTATCACGGATACAGCCAAACCAAACCAAACTGGTAGATATTGGTCCTTACTACGACTGGAAATCATGTATTCCAGAGTCATGCTTTAATCCGTAGTTAACTCATGCACAAAAAATTGAAAATCTATGTTACATAAATAACAAAACATACGCAAATCATCTTCTGGAGTATATCAGAATATTGCACATAGCACCAAATACATGATAATAACTTGAGACTTGAGAGAGATGATCTATACATAGCAACTATTCCAACACCACCAATACTTTATGCATTTTGATCAGTAGAGATTGTAGCTAAAGGGATTTTTTTTTAAACTTTATGCATTTTGAAATTGAACACGGACTAAAATATCTTATCTATGTAATCAAGGCATTATTGTTAATTTGTTATGCATGTGACAGATAGAGACACACCCACAAAGTTACAACTAGTTGAGCATGAAGTACTAATCACGATGCATGTAACCAGTTCAAACAAAAACTGACCTGCAAATCATCAGTATCAAAATTTGTATCCAATACTATCCTGTGAGTTGTGATGTTGTTTCCAAATGGACCATGCAGTTTGTAATAGTTTTAAATGGTTTTTTTTTCGGATCGGGCAGTTGGAGTTTAAAAAGGATGTTTTTGTCCGCCAAGTTTAATCTGTTATTTTTTCTGTATTTTACGCTCTCCGGAGAATTTTTATGCCGGTTCCTTGTGGAAGGTATTATTATAGCATCAGATGATTGATTACATTTCTTGTCATTGTAAAAGCTATTGCATCTTTCTATTTTGCTTAACACTACTACAGAAAAAACACATTAGGTACGATTTTTAAGGGCTTTTGGTACGCTTTTTGAACCGTACCAAATACTAGCGTACCAAAAAATAAAACATATTTTTGGTACGGTTTTTTAAAAATACTAGCGCACCAAAAATCACTATTATCTTTATTAGATGATAAATAGTTGGCTCAAACCGTGGGCTTTGGATCCATTAGGGTTCATTAGGGTTTCTTCATGTAATCTCTCTATATAAAGTGCATGAATAATAATAATAACCTATGGGTTTACATTGTCTAACATGGTATCGGAGCAGGTCTAATCCTGACGCCTCCCTTAGACCACCCCGTCACACCCTAACCATAACCCTAATTATAAAAAAAAATCCATCGTCAATTCCCACCAACAGTAACAATCAATACCAAAGCTATCTGATTACAATTCATAGTCACGTATTATGTTTACTAGTCCCACATGCAAGCAATGATTAATATCCAAAGCTATCTGATTACAATTCATAGTCACGTAGTAAGTTGATGGGTTTGGAAGAGGCAGATCTATTAAAAGAAGGTGGTGGTGCTAATCATAATATTATGTTCGATTTGTATCGACGGTGATTATAGGGTATTGTTGGTAGGGTTTTATTAGATCAATAAGGTTTTTTATCTTTTAAGTTACAATAGTATTATTGTTTTTTTCTTTTTTTTAATTTTGTGTTGGTGATTTGTGCTAGGTCATAAATTCACACGATTTTTATTTGTGTTGGTGATTTGTGATAAGGTCACAAATCCACACAATCGTGATTTGTGTTGGTGATTTGTGCTAAGATCACACATCCACACAATCGTATATTTGTTCGTGCTTCGGTCACGAGCCGGTTCGTTTTCTTTTGTTCTTGCTTTGTTTTTTTTTGATTTTTTCTTTTTTCTAGTTTACTACTTCAGTCCGAGCTTTCGCGATTTCGCCGCTCGGACTGCGGGGAAGTATTAGATGATAAAAAGTTGGCCCAAGCCCGGTCTATGGGCTTTGGATTCATTATGGTTTCCTCATGTAAACACTATATAAAGTGCATGAATAATAATCATAACCTGTGGGGTTTACATTGTCTAACAATCTTGTGTTTTTGGTATGGTTTCTTTATAAACTGCATCAAAATCCTTTTGTTTAAAAAAATATATATTTAGATTTTGATTTATTTAATTGAAGCTGTGTAACCCAAACTATGCCATTTACATCAAACTTTTGTAATAATTATCAAACTTAACATGTTATACATAAGGGGATGTTTGTTTCGGCTTATGAAACATAAGCCTATTTGGGCTTATAATATTTTATAAGCCCTAATTTTTTGTCTTATTTTGAGACTTGTGGTCTTGTATAAGTTTATTATGATATGATTAACTTATATAAGCCCTTAAGTCTCAAAATAAACTAGAAATTTGGGGCTTATGAAATATAAGCCAAAATCAAATTTGATTTGGGCTTTATATTTAATAAGTTCTAATTTTCTAGCTTATTTTGAGACTTGAGGGCTTGTATAAGTTTATAATAAACTTAAACTTATACAAGCCCCCAAGTCACAAAATAAGCCAAAAAATTAAGGCTATTAAGTTTCATAAGCCGAGACAAACACCGTCTAAATCAACAAACACAACAACCTTATGATGTTGGACGGTGTATATATACAAATACATCGATAGAAAAACAAAAATGTTATATATCTATCAACCTATACTATAAAAAGAAGCCTCATATAACTGTAGTGCTTTCTAAAAATGACACGTGTTCTTAAATAGTTGACGACTATTAAAAGCTTTTTGATAAGAGTCGCTTGTCATACCACTTGCTTTGACTATAGATATTTATTACTTTGCTTTTTCTTTCTTCTTCTCTAACCTACCAAAAATATTGCCCCCTCATTTTAGCATTATCATCTCAACTTTTCGCCAGCAACATCCTTTCGTCTCCGGCAATCCACTTTTAAACAAAAACGTGAGCACATTTTGCATCTTCGAAAATTTGCACGTCATTATTTTAGAGGTAGCTTTTAATGTTATTCATTAACGCTTTATTATATAGGATTTTTTATATAATTTGGTTTACCCTATCCGACTTATCAATGGATGAAGCTCTCATAACTTTACATCTATGTCATGTCCATCGATCTATCACCACAAAAATTAATTCAAAGGTAACATAGATATAGTAGTGACTATGCATATACATAAATTATGGTATATCTATGTCATTCTAGGATGAATATTTTAAATTAACATATAAGTTGTTTGTTTATGATTCGAGAATTGTTGTTGTGGTGATATTTTTGATAGGTGTGATTGTGGGTTGGATTTGTGATGGTAAATGACGATAAGGAAGTTTGTAATACAAAACTTAAGGTATGTTTTTAGTTTTGGCATTTTACTTCTCACTTTATAATACTTTAAGACCTTCATGGTTTTCGTTTTTAATTTTTTTTTAGGTGTGTCATCGTGTAATTTCTTCTCTAATTTTGGATACCCAAGAGGTTTATGGTAGGGAGCATTTAGAAAGAAATATTGAACAATCACTTCAAAACATATAAAAATGAAGAACAATATGAACTTTTTGAAATATTTATGAAGAGATCAGAAAGTGTCATAGTATATTAATGGATAATCATCATTATTGTTTTCTTTTTTGCTTTTATTGCCTTCCTCCTGCCTTTTTGTGTTCATATAATTAACAGTTAATTTTGTATTTACCTTTTTTTTAGTTTAATTTGTGAGATAAATCTTGATTTTTTTTTTCTTCTGAAAACAACAACGGAAGAGATCAAATAGAAGGAAGGTTGCAAGTCACACTATTGTTAGGAACATTCAATATTGTATGTATTATTAACATCAATTTACTATTGAAAAAATGTTAAGCTTAATTAATTTTTGGTAGTATGGAACTTGATACGGAATAAAAGGTTTTGTGTTTACGCTGGTCTTTTTACACAACAAATGAATGTACGGATGTATTTTTACCATGAAAACAAATTACTAATTTACTATATGCAAAGTGTGTTTGATCTTTGATTTTTTTTATAGTACACGTAGTAGATAAAAGACATTTACCAAAGTGAACATAATATACAACGAATTCTTTTTTAATTAACATATGGTATATGAAATGATCATTAACATATCAGTAAAAATGAATAATCATAATCTTTTTGGAAGCTAACATCTTCTTGCATATAAACGACACAATCCCTAAGGCTTAAAAAAAATGTGATGCCTAGTGACCACTGACTAGAGTGGTGGTGAAGAGTGACAAAAGATCACAAAAATTGAATGGTAGGATTGGGTTTTTAAAGGTGTCACTTGTCATATTAACTATTAACCCAATACTGCTTGTGTTTTTTTTTTACTATAAAAAAGGGTTGGATGATTATAAAGTTGGTACTTTATATAAAAAACTTGCATGATGTGCTTTATTTTAGCTTGTTGGAAAGTTCGCTTGTTGTTAATCTATTGATTCTTACGTATATGTTTGCAGGCATAATCATAACGCTCAAGCACATTCCTTCAAAAAGTTTATTTTGCTAAAATGAAAAGATTGGAATCACGAAAAAACGTTTTAAAAAAACTAAATAAAGGAAAAAGATTATCACATAACGTGCAGACTGCGATATTATACAACCTATACTCTTTATTAAATGAAGGGTTTAATGGCATATAATAGCAACGTACTTTTCAATTTGAGCCGTTATCAGATACGAACTTTAAAAAGTATCACAATACCCATCCAACATCTTTCAAAATATTTGCTATGAACATACTTTATGACGTGTCATGTTTAAATGGTGCCACGTGTTTAAACATTCACACGTATTCACGTCATTTGCCACAATCATCAAAGTATATAATAAAGCAACGAAAATTTGAAAGTTGGATGGGTATTGTGATACTTTTTAAGTCGTATCTGATAACGAATCCAAATTAAAAGTAATGTTGCTATACATTCCATTAACCCTTTAAATGAATTGGATAGAAATAGTTTACAATTTTGCTAATCAAGAAAACTTGATGGAGAGTTGGTGAGTAGTTTGGTAAGACTAGATAACGTAGGGATAGGGGTAGGGGTAAGTGAGGAGTGAGCACATGGGGGGTGATGGGTAACAACTTGTCAAAAATTGTTTATTTTGGTTATGACATATGCGGACTTTGATCATTGTAAAACCAGTAATCCATATTATTATATCTAAATTCGTTATATTTGGAATTGATGTTCATGATCCTCTATCTAATATTAGAACTTTTACTATAGATTGTAACCGAAAGTGCTTTCATTAAAATTATAAGTGAAAATGTAAAATTTTGATGGAACTGTATTAATCTATGCGTGCAAACTACTTTCCGAATGTGTTGATAAATATAATGCTTAAACATGTTACATTAGACTATTTAAGTGAAAGTTATAGACAACATATAATAGCAATCAAGTATGGACGAGGACAATAGTAGAGCAAGTATGGAGGACAACAGTATGGAGGAGGACAATAGTAGCAGATTATGTGACATCTATATTTTTTGACCATTACTACAAAGTGAAGTAAATAAGTTAGTCTTCAATCATTGGACCAAAGCATGAGAGTTAACTTTTAACTTTTGCATTTAGACACAACAAAGCACCCCAAGATAATTCAAATAATCAAACATCATATATAACAACGTAAAAAAGTAGTTGACGTGTGTATATATTAAAATACATCTTTAAACAAAAATGTTATATATAAAATGATATAAACAACATAGACACATAGTCTTGGCAATAGTAACCCTAGCTATTAAGAGTCCCATGTATCAAAAGGAGCAAACACATCTCAAAAAACATCACCGGGCATCCAAAGCGTCATTTGGTGAAGCTCGAGTTATTTTAGATGCACTATAACCAAAGGGGTTGTGTCTTAATGGTACCACATGTTGTGTGAGAAGCTTCCCAACCAATCATGGTTGTCTCCTTAGGGCATGTGAGATAGTTTGTGGTATTAATATTTTAAGATAGTTAAAATTTGTCGTTCTAAAAAAAATTAGATCCAGCATATCAACCCAAAGCTACAAAACATAAATAAAAAAACACAAGTTATATTTTGCAATAAATCCAACATCTTGGCTAAAAATACATGTAGCCAACTACCATCAACTTAGGTTATGTTTATTGGTCATAAGGGCATCTACAATCAAGTGATATGTCAAACGCATAATAAGGTCCTTTATGCGTACAATCCATTGTGATGGTGGCCACCTCATCATACATTGAATGACGGTGTTTCTTTGCATGCACGGTGGTTATACTCAAATGTGGGCCAACATTATTTTGTCTCTTATGAAACTCATTTCACAGTCTTCAATATTTTAATACATGTATAAATTTCAATACATATAGAACATGTACTGATGCACACTAATTACATTTATCATTTTTGAGAATAGTTTTTTGATCCAATTTTGTAATTATTGTTGCACTTTTATACCTTGAACATTTTTATAGAAAGCTAATATTTTATATTTTTTTATATAATGATTTTATTAGTTTATCAAAATTTAGTTATTAAACAAAGTTTGGTGATGTGAAAATTTATTAAACCATGTTAAGTTCAATCCATTATGAAGATTTTGTTTGAAAATTAGTATGTTGACGCGGCGATGACGTGAAAATATATTCAACCTTGTATTGCACTATGCATTGGAGATGTACTAACAACCAACCGGTCGAAGGACATGAAGTACAAAAAGAAATTATTAAACGTCCATAAATGAAAGGAGAAATTGTTCACGACCGGATCGCATGATGACTTTCAAGTTTTGCATCCAACAAGTTAGGTTCACCCGCGCTCTGCTGCGGGATGTTTGGCGGCCGGTGTTTTTTGTTGGACGTGTTAGAAGGTATATTTTTGTATAAAAAAAAATTAAAGGTCGTTAAGTAACGACCGATTTCAAGCACTGTTTTAGTGCATTCTAAAAAAAACTAACGGTCGACCACTAGTGGGGAAAGGGGTATTTTATAAAAAAAATTTAAAATGAGGGTAGTTTTCGTAATTTAACACATAGTGCGAGGGGGTATTTCGTAAATATTTGAGAGGCTATTTCGTAAATAAAAAAAGGAACGGGTCTGGGCGGACCGGGTCGGGTCGACCCTACAATGCCGATAACTCAAAAAATGCGAGTGAATATTTTGGAAAAGAAAGCAAAAAAACAATTAATTTTTTTTTTTAAATGTTTGGACCGGGTCGGGTCAACCCGGTGCATTTAATGCAACTTAATGCACCTGAAGCGGTGGGTTAGTTTCTATTGTATTCATAAAAAAAACAACGATGACTCAAAAAGTGCGAGAGAGTATTTAAAAACAAAACATTTAAAAAAAAAAAAAACCGATCGGACCGGGTAGGGTTGACTCGGCGTATTAAATGCACCCCGGTCAACCCGGTGCATTTGGTAAAAAAAAAAAGAAATGTTAAAATAAATATTCATAAAAAAAGCATACCGATGACTCCCCAGTGCGAGAGGTCATTCGAGGAAAAAAAAAGGAACATTTTATTTTACAAATTTTTGAGGGAAAAAAAGAAGGGGGACGCTTAGCGGATAGGGCGGAGGTTAGGAGGAAACTTATAGGTTTTATTCATAAAAAAACAGATCGATGACTCAAACAGCGCGAGAGGGTATTCCGAGGAAAAAAAAGGAAAGTTTTATTTTAAAAAAAATTTCAGAAAAAAAAAGGGAAAAAAAATGGTAAAAAAAGAAAGAAATAACTGTTAAAAAAAAAAAAAAACCTTTCATTAATGTGGGGGTGGGACCGGGTAAAAAAATTTTAATGTGACCCGTTTTTGGGGCGGGCCGGGGCGTCTGCCTTTTGTATATGTATATAATACTTGCTTCATGAGCGTGATATTAATTTTATGTATTGAGTTGATATGCACATCACACAAAATAACGTGTATACTACAAAAATGCATATGTGGTGTTGTACCATATACATTACGCATGTAATTTTGTGGTGTGCACATCACTTTGTGTGGTATGCATATCACCTCCCTTTATGTATACGAAAAAGGGTAATCGACGTTTTATTTCATAGGCAATGGGCCTGTTTTGTTTGTATTTCTTCTTTTCGTTTGGGTTCCTTCCTTTTTAATGGGCTTGTTTGAAAATGTGGAATGCCGTTTGTTTGTAGTTTTTTCTTCTTGTGTTTAATTTATCGCTTAGCTTTTAAAAATAAAAAAAGTTTAAACAGCTAAATGTGTGAGATAAATTGCTAAAATCTAACTGAACAAAAATAAAAATAATGGTTGTTATTTTGAACTCATGGCTTTTGTTCTACGATGTAGGTCCTGTAGCAATTATGATCATAAAAATCATATAATTAAGACCAACACTTGTTTTTTTCAAGTAATCTGAACAACAAAAAAGCTTATTCGTTTACCACTAAAAACATATAATTAGCCAAAAACAATATTCTAAAACAATCTATGTAATACCTCTAGTGGTCTATGTTAGTTTTGTTGGTCTAGTGGTCTTGTATGGAGAGAAGGAATGTCGTTTGTCTATGTCGTTTTTATTGTTTTATATATTGCTGTCTTTCAGAAAAAAAATTATTAGTTGTAGTAATTGTGTGTCATGTACAACCTAGTTTGTGTAAAGGATTATTCCAAAATACAATACGAGGACATTAGGGCCTAATATACTACTTGTATTAACGAGTGAATTTAGGTCGATATATAAGACAATTCATATTTCATATATAAAATGCTATTTCGCGGTTCCCTTTTTTTCCTATTAAGGAAACAATGCAAATATACAATGCTTAATTAGGTTTTTTTGACAACCTTGCATTGTACGATTAATTAAGATACACTTGTTTTTCTATATACAAAGTATTGTTAAATTAAATGCATCAAAATCAAAATTCAAAGTATGAAACAATATTAATTTATTGTTACTTCATCCATGTCAACAAAACTTACATGCATGAGAATTATGCGACGTGTATCATACGATGAGTTGGTGATCTCGTTAGCAAAACTTTTTTTTTTCTCTGATGGCTCACTCCTGCAATGATAAAACAAAACGAATCTATCTAGCTAGTACAGATATAACAATATCTATTAACAAATTTGTTTAACAATCTCTCTATTTGAGGAATTAATATTAATCGAGCTTACAAACCCGTTTGCTTAAGTACATTATTAGCCTAGTAACCGTACTTAGACCCTTTAATCATGCAAAAAATTGCCAAACTAAAAAAGAAACACAACAAACAGCAGGCAAATTAAAAGCTAATTGGATTAGCCAAACTCCCAAACTATTTGCCTAACACATGACAATTCTTATCTTCAAAGCTCAATTCTTTTCACACCAAAACAAATTCATTTTGATAACATGTACATTAATCTCTAACACTTGTAACTTAACCTAAACTTATAATCCTTATGTACCAAAATAAATATTTACTTTTATTTTGTACAAACTTTTAGATTTCTCACTAACTAGAGTCTCTATCAATCAAATATTATTCTTGTCCGATCCACTAATATCTCTTTTAATTGGTTGAAATAAAAAAAAATAAACATTTATTGTAATACAACACAACAGAAAGATGGACATTTATATTAAGACGGAAACACTATATAAATATGAAGGGCAAATTGCATAAAAATGTAGTTAAGTTACCACTTTTTATAAAGTTATGTAGTCAACTTTTTTTTTTCCTATTAAATGATCAAACTTTTAAATTCTGTCTCTTGTATGTACTGGGTGACTATTTTACCCTTATGTTTTTAACCAACCTATTAACCGTGAAGGGTAAATTGGTCATTACATGTGGGCAAAATACATACAATAGTCAAAATTCAAAAGTTAAATAATTTTATAAGAAAAAAAAAGTTGACTACACAATTTTATAAAAAATGATAAGTTGACTACATTTTTATGCAATTTGCCCAAATATGAATTAGCTACTAAAGGTTGGCACCCCTCAGCTAGATTATAAATTAGTCCTCATACTTATTCTTTTTTCATAACCCATCAATCCTTTTATTCTCAAAATTTTCTCTTAATTTGTTAAACATAAATATGGCGGGAACCATAACTACCTCAGTCGGAGCAACCACTTTTCGATATCTAAATGGTAGTAGCAATTTGTCTCCCCAAAGCAAAATTATATCTACTTCAAATTTCTCTACTCGGGGCCGAGAGGGTCCAAAAGCCTCGATGCATGACGAACCAATGGTCGAAACTATAAAGACGAAACAAAAAAGTCTATACGATGTTTTAAATGTGAAGTTCGGGAATTTATACCGGACAACGATGGGAGACCGATCAGTGCTGGTAGATTATATTAGTGCCTGAATTTAAATCCAAGACATTAGAATTCAGATTAGTATAACCACAAAAAGAAACTTTGTAAATTCCTGCCTCATTTTCGTATGTTATCTCACTCTTTTTAATCAAAGGCACATTCATGTAAATTTTAACATAAAAGGTGGCAGTTATAATAAATTATTGATACTGTAATTGTTGGTAACAGATTTAGTATGAAACTTTTAATCCATATTCGCTACTTCTTTTGTTTAGAAATGCACAGGTACAAAAAGAGGTTACGTTCTATGTTCTATGAAGTATAGGTGCTGGTTTGGTTTTTTTGTTGTGTAGACATGATGTATGTAGTTTTGATTATAAGGTAGAATGAATATTGATATAAGTTTATGTATTGATTCCAATACTATTGTTTAGTTTATTGATTAGAATTAGATTTTAGGGCAAATGACATAAAAATGCATCGAACTTGTTCATTTTTACCATTCTGTGTAGCCATTTTTTTTTCCCTACTAAATCACTAAACCTGGTGATTTCGTACATTGTGTGTAGCGGTGACCTACTTGACCTGCTGGAGCAGGTTAAGCTAACGATTGTTAGGTTTATCATTGCAACGTTAGTTCTTTAGATTAACGATCGTTTATCATGGCTACATAAAATGACAAAAAATGTTAAGTTAGATGATTTTATTATTTTTAAAATTTATATACGTTTTTTTACACGCTTTTACATAAATTTAAACACGTTTTTATACACACATTTTTATACACGTTTTTATACATGTTTTTATACGGATTTTTATACACGCATTTGTATACACGTTTTTATACACACTTTTAATTTAATTTTTTTACACGTTTTTATATTAACTTTTTTTAAACTTTTTTTACAATTTAACATTTTTTACACTGTTTTTATACGGATTTTTTACACACATTTTTATACACGTTTTTATACACACTTTTAATTTAACTTTTTTACACACGTTTTCTTTACACATTTTTAATTTAACTTTTTTTACACTTTTAATTTAACTATTTTTACACTTTTAATTTAACATTTTTTATACTTTTTTTACACGTTTTTATATACGTTTTTAACACTTTTTTACACGTTTTTATACACCCTTTTATGTACATTTTTATATACATTTTTACACACGTTTTGTACACACATTTTATGCACGTTTTTATACACACGTTTTTATACACGGGTTTTATACACGTTTTTATACACGTTTTTATACACACGTTTTTATGCACCGGATTTTATACACGTTTTTATGCACGGGTTTTTATACACGCTTGTATACACACATTTTTATACACATTTTTACACATATTTTTATACACATTTTTACACACATTTTATTCACATTTTTATACATGCTTTAATGCACGTTTTTATACGCACTTTTTTACACACGTTTTTGCACACATTTTTATAGACGTGTAAAAAAAGTGTAAAAATAAATAAATTAAAAGTGTAAAAAAAGTTAAATTAAAAGTGTGTAAAAAAAACGTGTAAAAAAAGTTAAACTAAAAGTGTGTATAAAAATGTGTGTAAAAACGTATATAAAAATGTGCATAAAAGGGTGTATAAAAACGTGTAAAAAAGTGTTAAAAACGTGTGAAAAAAGTATAAAAAATGTTTTAAATTAGAGTGCTAACAAAGTGGATAAAATAAGTTAAATTTAAAAATGTTACAAAAAAAGTTAAAATTAAAAGTGTGTTTAAAAAACGTGTATTAAATAAGTTGTGTTAAAAAGTGTAAAAAAATTAATTAAAAGTGTGTATAAAACGTGTATACAAATGTGTGTATAAAAATCTGTATAAAAACATGCACAAAAACGTGTGTATTAACGTGTATAAAAACGTGTGTATAAAAACGTGTATAGAAATGTGTGTAAAACGTGTAAAAAACGTATATAACATTTAAAAATAATACATATGTCATCTCACGCTTGACACTTTTTTTCATTTATTGTAGCCAATGATAAACGATCCGTTAGTCCTAAAGGACTAACGTATGTGCAATGATATAAAACCTAACATCGTTTGCTTAACTGTCACAGCAGGTCAAGTAGGTCACCGCTACACACAATGTACGAAATCACCAGGTTTAGTGATTTAATAGGAAAAAAATGGCTACACAAAACGATAAAAATAAACAAGTTCGATGCATTTTTAAGTCATTTGCCCTAGATTTTAGGTATCAAAATTAAAACATCATGCTTATCTCTCTATTAATAATGAAGTTTAATGTTGAAAAGATGGGACTCGCATGTATAGAAGTGTAACTTTTGGGTGGTTTGATGCATGACCATATATTAAATTTATTTTACTGAGGAAATTCCTTTTTACCAAAAAAAAAGCATATATTAAATTTTGAAAGTCTTATCCATCAAAACTGATCATATAAAAAAGTCCATAGTAATTTAACAGTCTACATACTACATTAATCAAGATATTTACCAATGAAGAACATATAAATGAAGAACACAATTCTTTTTTTGCTGGTTTAGAAAAGGAATATAAAGTTTAGAACTTTAGATCACGTTATAAAAAAAATATGCACATAATAATCTTGAGTCTTATACTCACTGTTTTTTACTCAGATGTACGTTGTTTAACGAGATATCCGTGACTAATGTATAGGGGTGTTCACGAGGCGGTTCGGTTCGGTTAGTTGGAAGATTTTAACTATCCATCACGTGGCGGGTAATGAATTTTACTACCCGAAACCGAACTGTACTACGCGAGTAACCAGCTTAGCGGGTACCCGAACTGAGCGGTTACCAGCGGTTCGGGTCACGGTTAACCATTTTAGACATTTAATCAAGTTTAACCATATCTATACTACATATAAAAGAGATTGTTATCTCTCTCTTATTAATTATTTAAGTAATACATATTTATATGCACATTTTACCAAGTCTTATTTAATAATATTTAAGTAACTACATATTTATCTGACGTTGTACCAAACTAAATATAGCACATCGGTTACAATAATTGAATGTAATGTTGGCTTGATGTATTCTTCATATTAATTTAATAAATAACTGTTAAAAAATACATTAAATTTAGTCATTGAGTTTAATAAATCAATATTAAATGTTGGTTGCACAAATGAATTTTCTAATTCAGGGTTTGGACAATATTGCTATCATTATCGTAAAGTCGTTATTACAAAAAATACGTAATCGAAAAATATCGCTCGCCAAAAATTTGATTACGGGGTACCCGCCGTCGCATTGTACCCTGCTAGTAAGCAATAACATAGTATAGAATGATTTTAGTAAAATTAAATGACATTTTTTTTTGAACGGCAAATATTATTAACTAGCAAGATGCTAGAAAGAACATTACAAGGAAATCAAATTAGGGTTTTTCAACCAACACTCCCAAGAAAACGAACTAAAACATCTACTACCACACCAAGTAAAAGAACGCGAAACAATATCGTCAAAAATCACGGAACGTTCGGGAACTCGTCTCAAATATGAATGATTCCGAAAGCCCAAATTGCCACCAGCAACATAGAAAACGCCCTCCAACATAAGCTTAAGCTTAGAAGACA
Organism: Tanacetum coccineum; assembly: GCA_026074375.1. Taxonomy (NCBI): domain Eukaryota; kingdom Viridiplantae; phylum Streptophyta; class Magnoliopsida; order Asterales; family Asteraceae; genus Tanacetum; species Tanacetum coccineum. The sequence continues at coordinate 18,569 of BQNB010114007.1, forward strand.
ACCGAATAGTAGCGAACCAAGCATTCCAGTCAGCAAAGGACGAAACATCAACCCAATGGAGGTAAAAATTAAATGACATTGAATAAGTAAAAAAGAACTTACATGGACATTTGATTAGGTAAACTCGTAATAAAGTTTTATAATGTTACATAATTGATTTTATATTTCATTCAGAACATATTAACAAATTATATTTATTCGACGTTTTTATATTACAATCACATTAATCAACTTTCACACATAGATGTTTAGTAATACTTACACTGGGAGCAAAAAGTCATTATACAATAAAAGTAATGCAATAATATGATTAATATGTGTACAATTATGTGAAAATTTAGTTAAAAAACTTCATGTATATTCTGACGGTTCGGTTCGGTTAACCGCGGATATCTAAAAGTAAAAACCGAACCGTGATAAACGGGTTTTTTCGGTTTCGAGTTGAGCGGTTCGGCTCGGTTCGTCGGTTTCTCGGATTTTTTGAACACCCCTACTAATGTATGAGTATGATTGTATGAGGTTTAAGGTTATTAATATCAAATTTCTATGTAATCAAAGTAATTTATGAGTATATTAATGTTCATTAAATGCATTTTTTGATTTAAAAAGAAAGTTTATTTTCATTAAATGCACTTTAATGTGTCCAGTGAGAATTTTTAACAAAAAGCCAACTATGAAATTTTATTACTTGGACGGATGCTGATTAAATTCACAACATTCTTTTATTCGTTATACAAAACTATAACATCTAATTTTAAGCAAAATTTAGATGACTACCAGTAATAAGTTATCCTAATAAAATCAAAAAAAATAGTAAATGAGGCTTAACATCTAAGCTTCCTCACCTGCTTATCTAAGCACTATATGTGGTTCATTTGCTCCCAATGTGGTTATAATCTTTTCACCACAAGTGAGTTAATCAATCGCCTATAGTCGGTGGCGGAGACAGGTAGGGGCCTCGGGGGACAAGTGCCCGCCTAGCGAAAAAAATTGTAGTGTAAATTTTCTTATATATCCGGGGTTTTTTGTAATTTGCCATCCCAAAGAACCAATTTTTAATGTAGTTTCTAAAAATCATCGAAATGTGCCCCCTCAAAGAAAAATTTCTGACTCCGCCTCTGCCTATAGTTATTAGGATGCACACCAAGCTAGTTTGTAGCTAATTTTCATTTACTTGGTCATTAGTCATATTTTTTTAACGGCGAAATTTATTAAGAAACTAACAAGACGCTAAAGAAAGAAACATTACAAAATAACAATGTAGTTGGTATTTTCCACCACAGGTACCACTCCTATGAATATAGGAATTATTTGGCTTGATTTACATTTAGAGGGTAGGGTGTGGTGGCGAAGCCCTCTCGCCACTCCGACGTGGCCTTGCCAAATTGCTGCCACCATTCCATCTAACTGCCATTGCAAAAAAAAGGTTCCTCGACCAGTTCATACGACGAAGAAAAGACCAAATGTTTAAAAGGAATTAGCCGTTATTTTCAAACGGTTATTCTTAATTTATAATTTTTTTTTTTAAATTTATACCACTTTTCCCTTAAATAACACCTTAATTTATCATTTTAACAACACTTCTCTTCTCCAAAATTTTTATTACAACAAAATGTCATCAACCACTATAAATGATCTAAAAACCGGGATATTATACATCTTCTCCAATCAAACCCGCAAACATATTCCTTCGCAAACCATATGAATCGGTCTACCCCAGGTTCCCAACACTCAAACTCGTCGAAAACGTTTCCCCCTTATGGAACGTAAATGTCACCGCCCGAACATGCTTATCAATCACAATTGGCGTATCATCAAAATCAACAATACGGGTTCCAAGGTTACACGAATCCAAGAAATACTCAACTCACACTTTATTCTCCAAACAATCATCACAACCGTCATTTTTTTCCAAACCCACTACAACCTCACAACCACACATTCAAAATACCCCAAGGCCCAAGACTCCTGTGAACCTAAGCGGAAAACAAAAAAGGCGGAGAACAACCAGTTGTCGAATTGGACAAGGGCGATGTAAAATGTAGATATGGAAAAAGGTGAACTCAATATCCGTTGGATGGACAAAGAGAAATCTTGCTAGCCGGAGCTTGGACGAGCACATCACAGGAAAACAATATCGGAAAAACCAACGGATGAAAACTCTATTGGAACAAGTTATGGAAGATTTCCACAGACGAAACAAACAGGTTTGGTGCGTACCAAATAATAGGTTGACGGGAAATGGACCCGAATGCACGGTGTTGCCACGGTTTAAGTTGATCTACAAAAGACAAATCAGACAAAGCGGTGAAAATGAAGTCTGATTGATCGAGACGGTGAAGACGGTGTACTTGGTGCCGAGGGGGGGGGGTGCGGGGGAGGGGGGCGGGGGGGGGGGTGTTGGGGGGGGGGGGAGCGTGGGTAAAAATTTCAATACCCTCACGTGTGGAAAATTTTTGAAAGAGTACCCCAAATAGGATGCGGCGGAGCCGATTGATGGAGATAATCTCCAAGGGTTTTTGTTACAGATAAAGAGAGCGTCCCGCCGGCAAACCAACGTGCTGGGAAAAAACAAAAATCGGTTGAAACGTCGGGGAGCACCGGGGGAAGCCAATCGGGCCAAAAACCCACACCCTCGCCATCCATACGACGAAACAAAAAGACAAAACTCACATATATTAAACCGTTGCAAACCAACGGATACATTTTCAAAGTTTAAAAAAAAATAATTTTTTGTACCCATTTTTCCTTATAAATAACCCCATTTTACCATTTTAACACACACTTCTCTACAACAATATTATTATTACTCTAAACATATGAAGATGCTGGTGCAGACGATTAGTTTCGTAATTTTATGTTTTTATGTTTCGTATCGTTTAATTTCCTTATGTTTCGTATTTTATTTTATGTTTTTTTTATGTATTGTATTTTTAATTTGTGTGAAATAAATTATATTTGTGTGAAAAAAATTAAAAGAAAAAAAAATAGTTAGTGGTGGGACCCAAGTGAAGAGGTGAAAGTATGTTATGAGTGAAAGGGTATTTTTAAATGGGAGTAAAAAGCTGATATGGCAGCCTGTGGGCCCGTTTTGTTTTGTGGCTTAAGCCACCATACCCTACCCTCTAATAATTGCAAAACTTCGATAACTTATAAACTTGAAAGACATGAAATGAAAGTAACAAAATAATGTTATTTATGGTAGTGTTTTTTTTTTCTCTCTTACCTATATTCGACCTTCAAACCGCGACAAAAAAGTTATGTT
>BQNB010114008.1:0-21833 GCA_026074375.1 Tanacetum coccineum
TAAAACTTGTTATCATTCACATTTTATGTTTCTAGATTTTGGGACCTGCCTTTGTAAAACTCTAATTTTAATGAATGATAACATATCTTTTAAAAACGTCTCTTTTGAGTCGTTTTCTATGATTGTGACCGTTGTACTATGAAGTAATACCTCGGATTAGCTTCTGCTGCTATATTTTAAAAATGGGGGTGTTACAAATGCTCCCCCTGAGTGGTAGCAGGGTTTGCATCCTTGGCCTTCTTAATCTTCTCCCCCTCAGCAGTATCATCAACGATCACTGCTGATTCGAGAAGGCTCTGAATGGCGTTAAGCTGAGTTTGCATACTCTGAGCATCCAGAGAGAATTTTCCCAAAGACTGACTTGAGATTTCAGATCATCCCTGACTTCTTTCATGCCAGACTTAACTAAAGATGTCACTGATTTCCCATGTTAGATTTGAGTGTTTTGGAGAGTTCTGTTTCAAGTCTGGAAAATCTGTCACTCTGAGCAACATGAAAGATATTAAACTGTCTGTTCAGGGGCTTAACCACTTTCTTATTCAGCTTAGTTTGTTTCTCTGTAAACTATACTGAGGAGGCTAGAATGTGAGTTTGCAGAGATTCTTGGATGATTAAGGGAAGGCAGTCCTTGAGTGTAGCTGAAAGAAGTCTAGGCAGCTGTTCTTGGAGAGCAGCGATGACAAGAGCTGGCAAAGAGGACTTGATTTCAGCTGAGACTTGGTGAATGATAGAAGATTCCATGTCTCCAAGCTTTGAGTGAAGAGAGCTGACTTCTTCACAGATATGATCCATATGATCTGGAAGACTCAGACATTTAGCGAAAGCATTATCATCTTGGAAAATGTGATCAGAGTGAGACACATCAGTTCCTTGTTTATCATCAGAGTTAGCAGCTTTAAATTCTGAGACAGATCTCCGATCATCGTCAGGCATTGATTCATAGTCAGAGTCCTCTTAAACATCAACTAATTCATCAGAGTCTGCATGATCTGATCTTGTAGTTTCGGGATCTGGCTAGTAAGGTAAGACTTTACTACTTTGATTTCAGACTCTGTGTCATAGGGACTCTCTGGAGTTTTTTGAACACTTTTATTTTGTTTATCAACTTCGTCCAACAGCTGCTCAATAGTTAGAATCTCTATAGATTAGTCCTCAGCATCCTTTACATCCTCCTGAACATTATGGTCTAGTACCTGCATAAACTTGTTCGATAAATATTGTGATTTCGCAATGAGGTTGAGTATCGCCATTCGCTGCCCCTAAGAAGACTAGGTGTGATTATCCAGTCCTCTCAAAAGTTTAGAACTTTTGGGACTCTTTTTAGTTGTGAGTTTGTAATATAGGGAAGGATCGCCATTCGCTACCCCTACAAAGACTAGGTGTGATTATACAGTCCCCTCAAAAGTCCTTTTAAATAAATTAGATAAGAAAGAATGGACTTTTAGGACTCTTTTGTTTGGTTGAAGGGACCTCTGAGTCTGAGTGAGTACAGTTCATACAGAGATCAACTTTCATGTACGGATGGGAAAATCTAGCAAAGTTTAGAATTTTTAGAGTCAACATTAGACGTTTTCAATCTTTCAATATCACTCTCTGAGTGCAGACACAGAGTGTACAAAAAATTTAGAATGTAAATGCAGACTCAGATACTCTAATGGGTCGGGGGTAGCCCTTAACTTCACCACTCTCTCCTAGAGAAGTTTGAGAGTGGTTTCTTGCAGTGCCCATTATATTTAAATACTGTTACCTTTTCGGTTTTAGCGGCTGAAGGCTAGTTTACTTGCTCCTATGCCAACTTGGAGGCTTCTAGACTCTTGGTGGTGTCAGCGGTGGCTACTGTGACTTTATCATGCTAAGTCTCAGCGACTTGTTTCTTTGGAATGATAACCCTGACCTTATATAGAGACTTTGGTTTGGAAGAAGGTGAGATTCTCTTCTTGTTTGTCTTCAGGTCAGTTGGTGCTTTAGACTAAGTGACAGGCTGCTCAAAGGCCATAGACAAGGACTTATCAGCGGTGTCATCAGTATTAACCTCCCCAGAGGGAGGGATCAAAGACTGTTCAGGCTCTTTAGAAATTTTAGCTACCTTTAGCATGTGGGAAGTCAAACTAACTTCAAATGCTAGGGGTTTTTGAAAAGGGGCAGCTGTTATGGTGTGGGGTTTTACAAAAGTAAGATCATTGCCGATGTATTTGTCTCCAAGCAATTTTTCAAAAACCAAGGATAAAAACCTTGTGTAGCAAATATTTGATTCCATGTTCTTCTTCCTATTTTGAAGCTTATAGATAAGACAATATGCAATTGTCTGCTGATTAAGGTTCATTTGGTCATGTGATCCCTGCATCCCATCCAAACACTTGACAATATATTGCATGAATAGTTTCCAAATAGGTGAAAAATACTTCATTTTTAAGGGTGAAGAATTTACGAGGACAGTAGATGAAAGGATTGGTTCATCTTTGTCAAAAAGACCCAAAGTTGCCAGCCCAGCCTTTACGGTCTCCTTTAGAGGTAGAGGAACATGGCCTTACAAATAGGTAGGCCAATAGCAGATATGAACTCTTTTTGCGTAAAGGACAGGGGCTCATCCCACCATGAGAGTAAGAAGGTGATGGTTTTGGTTTCTTCTTCCACTTCTGTTGTATACCAAAACTCCTGAAGATATTCCACATACATTGCAAAGGGTTAAAGGGTCAAGGCTTTGTTGATGCAACAGTTCGAGAGAAAACTGAGCATGTGTTGGTACATCTTGTTAGGGTGTTCACGAAGAGCAATGGCATTATTGAAAGCAATTATGCCATCCTCACACTTAAAGTTGACCTTTGATGATGGAGCAAGATGTTGTGATTGTTGTAAAGATGTGGATTCAGAAGCCATTTTATTTAAACTTTGATTTGGCTTTGATGAAAAGGTTTGAGCGAGGTGATAAATATGGAGGTTTTAGGGTTTTAAATGAGTGAAAAGTGATGAAATGTGAAAAAGGTGAATTTTTTATACCATAAATAATTTTATATGTTTAAGAATAAAATCAATTTGAAGTCCGCATTAAATGTGAGAGGTAAAACTATCACCAAACGTGGGTCCCCATGACCTTTCGAGTACAACTATTTCCACATTTTTCAAAAAAGTTGGTAAAACCTCTTGAATTAAATATTGAGAATGTTTGTCTTTTAACTTTATAGTTACATTTAAGTTACCTTAAAAACATTTAATATTCAAGTCAGATGATCACTTAAAGCCTTTTTCTTATCAGAGACCTGTTTTTCAATATTGAACATATCCAACTCAGCTACCCATCTAGTAAAGCTAGGCTCAGCTAGAGGTTTGGTAAAAATATCAGCTAGTTGCAAATCAGTGGGTACAAAATGAAGCTTAATCTCACCTTTTAAAATGTGGTCTCTGATGAAGTGATACCTGATGTCAATATGTTTTGTCCTATAATGCAACACTAGATTGTTTGATATGGCAATAACACTTTTATAATCACAAAATATGGGCACCTTATTATAGAGAACATCATAGTCAGCTAACTGACTAATTATCCAGAGAACTTGAGCACAACATCCAACAGCAGCAACATATTCAGCTTCAACTAATGACATAGCCACATAGGTTTGTTTCTTTACACTCCAACATACTAACTTTCCTCCAAGTATCTGACATCCCCCAAAGGTACTTTTTCTATCAAGGTTACATCCATCATAGTCCGAGTCTGAGTATGCTTTGAGATCAAAGCTGATCCTTTTGGATACTAGAGATCTAAATTTAGTGTACCTTTGAGATACCTGAAAATTCTTTTCACAACCACAAGATGGGATTCCTTTGGGTTAGCTTGGTACCTAGCACAGAGACATGTGGAAAATTGAATATCTGGTCTGCTAGCTGTCAGATACATCAGTGACCCTATCATTCCTCTAAATAGTGTCTCATTTACAGAGACCCCTGATTCATCAGGGCCTAAGTTGTTTGGGGGAAGCATATGGCATTTCACTGAAGCACAATCAGCTAGATCATATTTCTTGAGTAAATCTTTAGCATATTTCTCTTGACAAAATAGAGATTCCTCTAGAATCTTATTTAATTTGAAAACCTAGAAAATAAGTTTGTTCACTCATCATACTCATTTCATACTCATTTCATACTTTGTGGTCATTAATTTAGCAAATTGTTTACTAAGTTTGGCTTTATGGTTGCTGGTGTTGTTTCGGTCTGTGGGAGGTTTGGGTGTGAAAAAGTTGGGAAGATGATTCATGGTGTTTGTTTTGTGGACGAGAGGTTTTAGAAATCGATGTTTTTGGTGTCGGCGTTGGTGGATTTTTATTGGAGGGCTAGGGATTCGGTTATGGCGTTTCGTATTTTTGATGATATGGAGGATAGGAATGAGGTTTCGTGGACTACGATGATTTTGGGGTATGTTGGGATATGTGATTATGTAATGGCGCTTGATTGTTTTCGACGACTGCAGGTTTAAGGATTTAGGCCTAATAGAGTGACTAATTTATGTTTTACCAGCTTGTGTCCAGTTAGGCACTATTAGTCTTGGAAAAGTTATTCACGGGTATTCTTTAAGTCATGGGTTAAAATCAGATGTTTGTCTGTTATCCTCTCTAGCTTACCTCTATTTAAAGCACGAAGATTTGTTAGATCTTGCAGAATTAGTTTTTGAAACCTCGATTCGATAAAGAAGGACGTTATGCTTTGGACTTCTATTATTGCAGGCTCTCTCTGCATAAGCAAAGTGCCGAAAAGTCGATATCACTTTTTAATCGAATGCAGAACGAGGGAATTCAGGCTAACTATGTCACCTTATTTCCATTACTTACTGTTTGTACTAATATACCATCGATAACAATTACAAGTGGAATACATGGCTATTTAATTAAGTCAACTTTAGATTCTGATTTGTCCATGGCAAACTCTTTTATTAATATGTACTCAAAATGTGGGTCTCTTAAAGACTCGCATCAAGTTTTTTCGAGAAATGTAAAGCTAATTAAGATAGAACAACTTATAACAAGATAACAAGATGCAAGCATTAATGTGTCCATATTAGTCTATCATGTTAAAACTTTGACTTGTCTCTTGTTTTTCTCTCTTTTGTAGTTATAAGAACTTTAAGTTTGTTTTAGATTTTTATCTTTTGTCCATATTGGTCTAACATATTAAAATTTTTAACTTTTAAAAATGTTTCGTCGCAACGCGCAACCGTTGTCACCCTCGTTATATGATATGTCTAATATCACTTGTGATTTATTATAAACATAGTTAATGTCTAATATCATTTGTGATATTTCATAAACAAACAAGTATGTTTTTTCACCTTTAATATCATCCGTGATATTTAGTTGATTTGTATATTTTTCTTACATATTATTACATATGTGTTTTTTTAATATTTTTATATTTTTCAGGCAGAAGAAATGTTTTAGTGGCGGTTCAGATTTGCTGGTTTATAGTCTAATTTGAATACATATAACCAGACATGGATTATGTTTACTTTTGGTCATTTTGTTGAAAAGTATATAAATATTAGAAAACACATCGGTGATAATATATAAAAAAATATACAAAGTAATGAAATATCACATGTGATATTTAAAAGTCTAAAAAGTATACTTGTTTGTTTTTGAAATATCACAAGTGATATTAGACAGTAAATATGTTTATGAAATATCACAAATAATATTTGACATGTCATATAAATTAATGAAATACTTGTTTGGTTTTGAGAATACGTCGAGTTTTTATTTTCATAGCGTGCTTCATTTTAATTCATTTTGGTATTTGTTAGTGACACTTGTTATATAACATTGTTTCAAAGTTGAAAAGTATTTAAATGATTTGTCTTAGTCACTTTAGAGTAATACCTCAGGTGATAAAGTAATAAAATGTGAAATTAGTCAATTTAGAGTAATATATCAGCCAGACATGAATGATCTCTATTTTTCCTCATTTTATTTCTTTATCACCTGTGATATTACTCATATGTAAAATACTAGAATTAGTGTTACATTCTATTGTTTTGTCACATGCGATATTACTCATATGTAAAATACCAGAATTAGTGTCACATTATATTGATTAATCACATAAGATATTACTCTTAAGTGACTAAGAATGACGATTTAAATACTCTTCATCCTTTCTTACAGTGTTATATCACAAGAGATAAATAAGCTTACTTACAAATACCAAAATGAATAAAAAGTGAGCAAACTATGAAAATAGAAACTTGACGTAGTCTTAAATTCAAACAAGTGTTTGCATTGCTTTTGAGAAAAATAATAATTCGCCTAAAGAGGCTTAACCTTTTTAATCATACTAACAAAATTATATCACAAGTGAGTAAATAACATTCATTATATGCTAAGAATTTCAAAAATAACCACAATTAGTGTCACATTATATTGCTTTATCACCTGTGATATTAATCATATGCGGAATACGATAACTAGTGTCACATTATATTGATTTATCACATGAGATTTTATTTTTATTTATTTATCACTGGTGATGTTACAATGTCGGTGGTAATAAGTGTTGAACCACTGGTAAATCTTAGTTAATAAAGGTTCACATTTATTTACCACTTGTGATATTACAATGTCAGGGGTAAACAATTGTTAAGACAATGGTGAATCTTAGTTGATAAATGTTATATTTATCACCGGTGATATTACAATCTTATGAGTAATCAATGTTAAGCCACGAGTATATCTTAGTTGATAAAAGGTATATTTATAACCGGGCATATTAAAATCTCAGGAGTAATCAGTGTTAAGCCACAAATGAATCTTAGTTAATAAAGGTTTCGAAGGCGGACTTGGCAACTCTAAAGGCTCATATTGTTTTTAAATAGTCTTAGAATATCACATGTGGTAAAACATGAAGTCAACAATAACAATAAAAAACCGATAATATATTTGATAAAAGTGACTCTTCATTTGTTATCATTTGTGGTATTATACTTTATTCATTTAATACCTTAGTTTATCATATGTGATAATTAATTAAATGGGCAAAACATACCACATCCTAGTTACATATTACTTGATTATCAAAAATGATAATACATTAAAATGAACAACATATCCAAGTCACAAACCAATTAACACAAAACATTTTGTTGCACATACTATTCAACAAACAAGTTTTATATTCACCTTTAAGATTACTAATTTTCAGTTATATAAAATATATAAACAACAAGTTTCATATTATACCTAGTAGTTAGGGGTTTAGGGTTTTTGGTATAAGGTTTAGTGGTTAGGGGTTTAGGGTTTTTAGTATAGATTTTAAAGTTTATGTATATATCACTTATGATATTACACCTAGTGGTTAGGGGTTTAATGTTTTTGGTATAGGTTTTAGTGGTTAAGGGTTTAGGATTTTTGGTATAGGTTTTTAGTGGTTAGGGGTTTAGGGTTTTTGGTATAGGTTTCAGTATTAAGCCACGAGTAAATCTTAGTTGATAAAGGTTATATTTATCACTAGTTATATTACAATCTTAAGGGTAATTAGTGTTAAGAAACAAATAAATCTTAGTTAACAGAGGTTCTAAAGGCGGATTTAGCAAGTTGATGACTGATGTTGTTTTCAAATAGTCTTAGAATATCACATTTGATAAAACATGAAATCAACAACAATAAAAAAAAACTGATAATACATTTGATAAAAGTGACTTCATTTATTATCAATTGTGGTATTATACTTTATTCTTTTATACGTTAGTTTATCATAAGTGCTAATTCATTAAATGGGCAAAACATACAACATCTTATTTACATATCACTTGATTATTATAAGTGATAATACATTAAAGTGAATAATATATCCAAGTCACAAACCAATTAACACAAAATATTTTATTTCACATACTATTCAACAAACAAGTTTTATATTCACCTTTAGGACTACAAATATTCAGTTACATGAAATATATAACCAACAAGTTCCATATTAAGTAACTGAATATTACACCAACTTATGATATTACACCTAGTGGTTAGGGGTTTAGGGTTTTTGGTATAGGTTTTAGTGGTTAGAGGTTTATGGTTTTTGGTATACATTTTAAAGTTGATGTATATACCACTTGTGATATTATACCTAGTGGTTAGGAGTTTAAGGTTTTTGGTATAGGTTTTAGTGATTAGAGGTTTAAGCTTTTTGGTATATGGTTTAGTGGTTAGGGGTTTAGAGTTTTTGGTATAGATTCTAAAGTTTATGTATATATCACTTGTGATATTATACCTAGTGGTTAGAGGTTTAGGGTTTTTGGTATGGGGTTTAGTGGTTAGGGGTTTAGGGTTTTTGGTATAGATTTTAAAGTTTATGTATATATCACTTGTGATATTATATCTAGTGGTTAGGACTTTAGGGTTTTTGTTATAGGGCTTACTGGTTAGAGGTTTAGGGTTTTTGGTATATATTTGAAAATTTCTGTATATATCACTTGTGATATTATACCTAGTGGTTAGGAGTTTAGGGTTTTTGGTATAGAGATTAGTTGTTAGGGGTTTAGGGTTTTTGGTATGGATTTTAGGTTTAGGGTTTTTGGTATGGGGTTTAGTATATCTAGTGGTTAGGACTTTAGGGTTTTTGTTATAGGGCTTACTGCTTAGGGGTTTATGGTTTATGGTATAGGGTTTAGCGGTTAGTGGTTTAGGGTTTTGGTATAGAGTTTACTGGTTAGCTGTTTAGGGTTTTTGGTATAGGGTTTAGTGGATAGGGGTTTAGGATTTTTGGTATAGGTTTTAAAGTTTATGTATACATCACTTGTGATATTATACCTAGTTGTTAGGGGTTTAGGATTTTTGGTATAGGTTTTAAAGTTTATGTATACATCACTTGTGATATTATACCTAGTTGTTAGGGGTTTTGGGGTTTTGGTATAAGGTTTAGGGTTTTTGATATAGATTTTAAAGTTTATGTATATATCACTTGTGATATTATACCTAGTATTTAGGGGTTTAGGGTTTTTGGTATAAGGTTTAATAGTTATGGGTTTAGGGTTTTTGGTACATATTTTAAAGTTTATGTATATATCACTTGTGATATTATACCTAATGGTAGACGTTTAGGGTTTTTGGTATAGGGTTTAGTGGTTAGGGATTTATGGTTTTTGGTATACATTTTAAAGTTTATGTATATATAACTTGTGATATTATACCTAGCAGTTAGGGGTTTAGGGTTTTTGGTATAAGGTTTAGTGGTTGGAGGTTTAGGGTTTTTGGTATAGGGTTTAGTGGTTAGGGAAGGGGGTTCAAGGTTTTTACTATATGGTTTAGCGATTAGTGGTTTAGGGTTTTGGTATAGAATTTAGTGTTTAGTTGTTTAGGGGTTTTTGGTATAGGGTTTAGTGGTTAGTGGTTTAAGGTTTATGTATATACCATTTGTAATATTATACCTAGTGGTTAGGGTTTAGGGTTTTTGGTATAGGGTTTAGTGGTTAGGGGTTTTAAGGTTTTTGGTATAATATCAGTGATATATAACGTATGAAAATGGAAGAAACCGTTTGAAATGATCCACCGCACACTATCCTTTTAAACCTAAGACCTTCTCTAAAACCCAACACCTCTTCCAACTACAACAAACTATGTTAACTACCGACCGAAAGAACACTAACCCACAAAATATCCTATACTAATAGACAAAACGGGTGAAAACAGACGAAAATTGACATAAATGTGCGAAAACGGACAAAACGTAAAAACAAACGAAAACGTAAGAAAACGGACTGAAACATATGAAAACGGATGGAAACATCCGTAAACGGACGGATAACGGGGCGAGGCAAAAACAAAAGGAAAAACGTGCGGGGAAAACGATGCGGCAAGACTGCGGGAAGGAAAACGGACGAGGAAAACCTCGTCGGAAAACAGACGAAAACGCGCCTTTAAGCCCGCGGGGGGAGAAAACTCGCTAAAAAACACGCGGGAGAGCTGATTGAGCGGGCGAAACACGTGCGAGCCTACCAAAACCGACGAGAGCTGGCACGAAACACTGCGAACGGCCTGCCGAAACGCCCGCGAACGCCGGCTTTAAAAAGCCACAGCGGAATCGCCTTGGCCGAAAACGCGCGGGAAGGCCGGATCAGAAACGCTCAAAACGCTGGCGAAACTTGCCAAATCCGGCCGAAACGCCTCCGTGGGAACGCGCCCGGAAAACGCGGTGAAAGCGGCCAGTAAAACCGCGAAAAAGCCGTCGAAAACGCGCAAATGCGGATGAAAGCGTAAGAAAATGTCCAAAAATGGACGAAACCGTGTGAAAACAAAAGAAAACGTGCGAAAGCGGACGAAAACAGAAAAAAAAGTGTGAAAACAGACGAAACCGTATGAAAACGTGCGAAAGCGGACGAAAACGTATGAAAACGTACAAAAACGTATAAGAACGTAAAAAAACGTAAAAAACATACAAAAACGTAAAAAGCGTAGAAAAACGTAAAAACGTAAAAAATGTAAAAACGTAAAAATACATACAAAATGTCAAAAAGGTTAATTAATTGCAATTTGGGCAAGATTTGTCAACTCTACAAATAATGAGGGAGTGGTTAGTGTGAGTTTTAATAAATTTACACTTTTAGTAAATTTACAAATATTGATTAAAAGTTAAGACAACCCTTGATAAATGGAAAGATCCATATGCTATTTTTTTAGTAAAAAAAATTGAGTTTTGCTAGTGATTACCTTAAGAATGTGTAAATTTTAGATTGCAACGAAATTGCTTAGTCGTTGCTAAATTAACAATAAATATTTATGGTCATTTGAAGAAATACCAACTAAATTTTTTGTTGCTAAAAAAATTGCAACTTTATTAACAATTTCTTTGCTAAAATTTGATGTTAAATGTACAATTTAGCAATGATTTATAATTGTTGCTAATGGCATTTTTTCTAGTAGTGAAGCACATATTTTTTTTTAAGCGACTGTTATATATAAACGACTGTTATATATAAAGAAACTAATAAGATGCTAGAAATTACGCTTACACCAAATAGAAAGAGCCTCTAAACCAATCTTACACGATACAAACCAACAGTCAATACGTTAACGTTCCTAAATCACAAATCCTCCTTAGCACCCAAAGATGAAACTACATACACATCTGGACTTCAAACACGAATCGCGACAAATGACAACGAGTTACAAACATCAACGCAAACTCAAACGAGTAGAGAAAGACAACCACACCGAGCACCATAAGTATCAATAACCGAACAAGAACCTGATTTAAATCACGAAAAACACGAGCCTTTGCACCAATCCACCCACTAAGCTTTTTAAATATTGTGTAAAATCCAAAAGAAAAAGTTAAGTGAATCTTGAAAAATATATCACCAACCACCATCTCTTAAGTACACTCAGGCGTACGCAAGTACTTGTCTTTGCCTTAACACAATATAACTATGTATTACCTTTATGTGTTGAAAGCAACAAACATAATCATGATATCTAACAAAGTACTTCTTAAGGATCACGCAATATTATAATATTACTCATTTTAGTTTCATTAAACACTGTCGGTTGATGATATAAGTTGTTAGGTGCTACTATTGGTACCCCTTGGCCCACTAAATAGTGCTAAAAAGTACGAAAGATTCCTTTTGTACCCCCCTTTTTACAGTGCAACGCAGTTTTTTATCAGTTTCTGTTCTGTAAATTTTGACAGTTTCATACTTTTGACCTGTTAAACTTTATATTTTTCGTTCCGTTTTTTCCGTGTCACAGTTTTATAACATATACAAAATTATAAAAATACAAAAAAAATAAAATACAAAAAAAAACGCAAAAAAAACCGGAGGGAGAGGTACAAATGGTGTTTCAGGGGTACATATAACATAAGCCAAGTTGTTAATAGTCTTAGTACATGGATTCTTGATATTTGCTGAACTGGAAAACAATAGGCTCATTTTATAATCTTATTAACTTAGAAAAAAATAATATAAAATATGGTAATGGATGAACTAACAACATGAAACTTGGTACCATTCAACATTTTTCATGGTTAAACTAATCTTGCTTTCCAAAAAGTGTACTTCATTCTTGTCTTCAGTTCAATGTTACATACAGTAGTATATTAGAAGCTTCTAGACTTGGATACAGAGCACATCTATATAGAGTAATTATAAAATTATAAATACTATTATTTTCGGTAGGAAACGTCGTCGTTTCGACACTGGGCTCCGATTTCTTCTTTTGGGCTGCCTTCGGCGGGACCAAAATTATACACACGCATACATACTACAGATTTCGTGAAGCTTCAAAAAAGTTTCTTCCCCTAATCATAATATGATGTCCCGGCGATTATTTTGGGTTCGCGGTTGGAATGTCGACAACACACGGCTTTCTGAACCATCTTCATCCCCAAAATTCCAGGCATATAAACATATGTATAGATGAAACTATCTATACATATATAGGTTTTCAGAAAAAAAGATATTTAATCTTAGGATAATTATTATAAATGTATATAACTTGTCACGTTTTTTATTTTCGTGAAAAAACGAAGATTCAAATTTTTATATTCACTTCACATCAAAATGGAAAACATGACAAGTTAGATACTCAACGGTACCTAATCCCATTTTCCAATGAGTAATGGAAGAGGTGTGTTGTAAACACCCTTAACTGAAGGTAGATATACTGCTTTCAAAAGACCTCCGGCCTTGCAGAGAGTGAGGATTAAACATTTGACCTCTATCTTTAGAAGGAAATGGGTTTTTTCAACTGATTTAACCCTTAACAAGTTAGATAAATTTACAAATAATTATCTTTTTAATCTTTCCTATGTTTAGAGTTTATGGATAATCAGTACCTATCGCTTAAGTGCTAAATATTTATAGTTATTTTCTATTCCAACTTGAGTTTTGTCATTATGATAACATAAAGTGCTACAAAAATGTGGCGATTTAGCCAAAAACATACGAACTAAAAGGTCATAACCCTTGGTGCTTAGCTTTGGTAGCACAAAAGTTAGGACCATAAACACAATCCCAAAAACATAGTACGAATTAAGATGTCAAAACACTTGCTAACTAGCTCTCACAGCGCAAAAGTTAGGACCAAGAACCTCGTCCAAGTTCCACAAGCCATCCCACAGACCAACCTCTTCGTTCATGGGGGTCTCGGGCATATAAAATGAATCGTAGCAGCCATTGAACAATACCATCGGATTGATCAAACTTTGGTGTTCCTCGAGAGGCATGTATCGTCCCACTTTGTTCTCATTTTCTTCAAGCAACAACGCCATTACCTTTTTCATATCAGCTTCGTTTTGCTGCATTATGAGCCGTTGTCGTTGTTCTTGTTGGAACTTTTGTCTCTTTAGTAGCCGTGTTTTCAGCTTCGTTGATTCATCTGACGCCCCTTTACTCTTTTTCTTGAAATGAGTTCGCCAATAGTTCTTGATCTCGTTATCAGTTCTTCCAGGCAAGCTTCTTGCAATTGTTGACCATCTAAACCATATATCATTGATGTAAGGACATTATACGAGTTTCTAAATGAGAAAACTAGCTATAAGATATTACGCACCTATTGCCCCAACGAGCATGTAGATCGAGAATGACAGCTTCTTCCTGCGGGGTGATGCTACCTCGCTTAAGGTCCGGTCTCAAGTAGTTCACCCATCTTAGTCTACAACTTTTTCCATTTCTTTTGAGGCCTGCCAATGGACACTAAGACATATATTACTAGGTCAACAACATATAATCGAATACGGTTCTTGATCACAAACAAGTACGTGAATCACAGTAGTACCGGCAAGGGTAGCGACAGAACTCCATCGTCCTTCACCATGCACGTTGACATGATGAACGAGCAAACGATCTTCTTCACCCGTCCATGGCCCTTTTCTCCAATTCTCTTCTACTCCACTCATGACTCCTTGATAGTACATTAGCTACCTAAATGATTATCGACTGATTTAGGGACTGTTAGCTAACTTTGTGTATCTAATCTTGTTAATTAGCCGTGTATTTATACCACCAAAAACTCTAGATCATTAACTCATATGTGTCCCAATCAAAACCATCTCTTTTTTCTATATAAAGCTATAATGATATATCTCACGACACTATCTAATCGAACGACTCTAAAATTACTTAAATACCTTTCAAATGTTGACAGCTTTCAAAATCATTGAAGGGTGTTTTAGGTAATAAGAAGATGTTATGGAATAAGGTGACATGTTCAATGTTGAGCATATCTAAAGAGTATATATGTTGAATGTGACATTTAGGCCACGTATTACATGAAGCCAAAATGCGTCACTAGAAGAGCTTATTAATTATGCTAATTAAAAATTAGTAGTAGCTAATGAGATTCATGCAGGTGTTTAGGAAAACTTACTTGCTATGGTCATAAATCACAATTAGTTGAAGCTAGATTTGGTAATGGGATTTGTAGTTCAAGTACCACTACCTCAACAAATGTTATTCTACATGAACACCATCTCTTCAATCTACTTATACGCATATGCGCGGGTTCAAATGCGAATGGTGTTTAAGTTTTGCTTTTTGAAATTAATATTTAGGAAGTTCACTTGCAAATGTTGTATATGTATTTGGTTATACAATAAGTGTATTAGCTGAAAATTTTATGCTTTCTATAAATAGGATGTCCAAAATGCTTTATTATATAGTATAGATAATTAGGATCGAGTACAACATGATATTTCTATTAATTAACATGACCAATTGTGAAACGAGTTTTCCTTAACCACATGAATTTTTACAAATGTAGCGTAAATTTAATAAAATGTTGATTTGTTTTTAATCCATCATGTCTCGAAATTTTATGTTACAAATCGTCGATCGTTTTGAAAATGTATCTCATAACTATTGATATTGATACCGCAACCGGTTATAACATAAACATCATTTTAATACGAGTCGATCATTCTAACCTATGATTATCTTTTTATTTTCAAAAATAGTGAGTTGTCATTTTTAGTCATGTTGCACCCAAAGTCATCAAATAAAAGATTTCATTTCTGTGAGTTATAGAATGTCAAGTTATATATATATATATATATCATATATTATATATATATATATATATATATATATTTATATAGTATATAAATTAATATATATATATATATATATATATATATATTATATATATATATATTTTAGAGTAAATTTAAAACTTAGTTCTTGTGGTTTACACACTATTAGAAATCTTTGGTGTTGGTATAGGGTGTGTGATAACCTGGATATCTTACTTAAATCACGTTGAGTTCACTTTCCTTATAAAGTATTTCGACCATATATATGACTGAGTTGCACGAAATCTCTATCGGGGGATTAATTCCTGAGGGAAAGAACATTTGTTGTCTAAGGCACAAAGATCACAAATCAAGAACAAGAGAGGAATTGTATGTTTTTTCGTTATGTTGTGAGACCAATATATCAGATAATTAAATGACAGTTAACAACAGTTTTGGGTGGTTAAAGTTGGTTAAAACCGAAATATTTATAACCAACGGAGAAGTAGTTTACGGCATAACACTAAGTTGTTACGGCGTAATGTCTTTACCACTTCACTTGTTACGGCGTAACCATCATTGGTTACGGCGTAAACAACAAGCCTTTGATACTGGCAACAGGTTACGGAGTAACCTAATCGTATAGGTTACAGCGTAATCAACCCAAAATATTTGTCCCTTTCCCTACATGTGCTTACGGCGTAACCACATATGTTACGGCGTAACACCTACAAATCCTGTCTTGGTGGATTTCATATTAGCTCAATGAGTGTGCACTCCACACTTCCCTAACTCGTATCTGAGCCGAATATGAAATCTCATTAGTCTCTAGTAAATCATCATTACCTAAATGGCCGCCGATGACACTAAAATCACCAACAAATCCCCCTCATTTTAGTGTCATCTTTGATTTACTAAAACATATATAAAGATATATGCAATTATGTAATAACAAACATAACAAAATAAACAAATGCATAAATGAAATGTTTTGCGATTGAATTTTCATCTTATTATAATACACATTCTAAATATTCGAAAATCAGGGTGTCGTAACGATTGAACCCGTCAATCCATTTGAATACCTGAAGATACTATACACATAAGTTTCTATAACACTCTAATGTTCGTTTACTTGACACTTTACAAGCCATGTTTCCCAATCCATTAATGAACATATAGGAAGCAAAGTCCAAGCTTCTTGAAGCGGCAAAACTTCATGTTCACATAGGTGGTCCTTTTTAATCATGCCATGCGTTGCACTTTTTAACAGAATCATTAAGAAGGTAAACTTCAGCCTAACCATCACTTGCAGGTCTGAACACATACCTCGGAAAGATAAATACATGTATTCCAATCTCTAGCTATGAGCTTTCCACATTGAATTCAGCTTCTAACGTTGTATTAGAAGGGAATTGGATATCTCATAGGTAGTAGATTTAAATGAACTTTAATCACATCCCTATCACTGACTTATTCACTAAGTCCCTAGCTAAACCCTTCATCAAGCGGCCAGCTAAATGATGTTGTGACCGATAAAAACTCAATAGAAATCACCTTATTCCTGATTAGTTCTCTAATCATACTATGTCTAACACCTAAGTGTCTAGACTTGCCATTATATATTTGACTATATGCTTTAGCCAATGTGGCAGCACTATCACATCAGATAGAAATTGGTTCTATTGGTTTTGGCCATATTGGAATCTCATGTATCAAGTTTCATAGTCATTCTGCTTCTTTACCAGCAACGCCCAATGCTACAAACTCAGATTTCATAGTAGAACTAGTGATGCATGTTTGCTTCTTAGAAGCCTATGAAATAACACCTTCCCCAAGCAGGAACACACATCCACTAGTAGAAGATGAATCTTCAACATCATTTATTCAACTAGCATTTGAATAAGCTTCTAACACCGAAGGATATCCAACATATGATAAACCATAATTCATAGTACATTTCAAGTACTGGAATACCCTTGTTATTGCATGCCAATGCTGTCTACAAGGATTACTAGTAAACCTGCTCAATCTACCGACTATATAAGCAATATCAGGTCTAGTGCTTGTCATAACATACATCAAACAACCAATAGCTCTTGAGTATTCTAGCTGATCCACAGGTTTACCTGTATTTGGCTTAAGCTTTTCTACCGGATCCATGAGAGTACTCACAGGAGAACAATCTTCACGATTAAATTTCTTGAATATTTTCTCAATGTAGTGAGATTGTGTGATTACAATCCCTTTATTCTCATGTATTATCTTAATACCAAGAATAACGTCTGCTTCTCCCATATCCTTCATGAAAAACTTTGATGACAAAAACTTCTTAATTTTATCAACTTGATTTTGGTCAGTACCAAAAATCGACATGTTATCAACATATAGACAAATTTTAACACCATTACCAAAGCTATCAAATTTTCTATATACACACTTGTCATATTGGTTTAAGAGAAAACCACTTGACAACACACCTTATCAAACTTTTGATGCCACTGTTTAGGTGCTTGTTTCAGCCCACATAATGACTTAACCAGCTTACACACCATATGCTCATTACCTGGCATAACAAATCCTTTTGGTTGCTTCATATATACTTCTTTTAAATCACCATTTAAGAATGCTGTTTTGACATCCATTTGATAGATCACTAGATTTTGAATAGCTGCTAGAACTAACAACAATCTAATAGTAGTGATACGAGCAACTAGTGCATAGGTATCGAAGTAATCGATCCATTCCATTTGTCTAAAGCTTTGGATTACCAATCGAGCTTTAAACTTGTCAATTGTTCCATCGACTTTCATCTTCCTTTGGAAGATCCATATGCAACCTAAAGGTTTGCATCCTGGTGGTATATCAGATAATACCCAAGTATTATTTTCCATAATGAAACCAATCTCATCATCAATTGCTTCTTTTCAGAAAGCAACATCCCGAGATTACATAGCTTCATTATAGGTTCTAGGATCTTCCTTAATACTATAGCAGTAAGAGTATTGTGATCCATCTTGATCTCTTGATCCCTCAACTAAATATAGCTGAAAATCAGAACTATATGGTTTAGCTTTCCTAACTCTTTTACCTTTACGAGGTTTAGGAGTCTTACTTGGTACATCATCAGATGATCATCCCTTTGAGATTCAACCGAATTTGGTATAACGTCCTTTGGCCTAGGTATTGAAGAGAAACGATTCTCATCAGAGATTGCATCTCTTGATTCTATAATTGAGTTGATAGAAACAGAGTCATTAAGTTTAATAACATAAAACCTATATACCTTGGAATGCTCAACATATCCAACAAAGATGCAATCAATACCCTTTTCACCCAAAGTTTTCCTTTTTGGGTCCGGAAGCCTAACCACTGCCTTACAACCTCAAACTCGCAAAAATGACAAGTTGGGTCATTTCTTATACCAAAGTTTATATGGGGTAATCTTGTTCCTTTTGTTAGGAACCCTATTCAACAAATAGCAAGCCGTTAACATGGCTTCTATAACACCCTGTGTTTTCAAGTCATTGACGACGTTGATAAATCTACTATTTATTTTTATTATGACCTATATTTCTTATTAGCAATTAATTTATTGATGGTTTACAAAGTGATCCATGCAAATGCAACTATTTTTTACTTTCTTATAAATTCATCTTTTCCAAAAGTCATGGAAATAATAAGAAAGTAACTGTAATCTTTATTATCATTAAATATAAAGAAATGATATTCCTTTTGTCAGTGTTTGATTCATTAACTTTGAACTCAATAGATAAAAGCCTTAGTAAACTTTAGATGTCCTTATTTCATAAAGAAACACAACTATATAAAACTTCTTATTTGTCCTTCAATGTTAATGAAACTCATTTTGTTCATGACACTTTATTTTACAAAAAAAACACCGTCAAGGACAATGCATACATGCCCTACTTAATACATCAGTAGATCATGGAGGAAAAAAAAATACCATTAAAGCGTGTCTTTTATTTACTGTACTTTGAACATCTAACAAGAGTGACAATGAATTTTAGCCAATTCACTCACACAAATATAACAAAATCACTTTGATAGAAAAAGTTTAACATGAATAAATAACAAGCCATAAGCCCAGACAGAGTCTATGTTAAATATACATCAGGCAATATTTACCATTAACTTTCTGTAAATGATCAAACCATTACAATGCGCAATCAATTACTGTTAAACATGCACATTCACAAGAACCAATTAGTAATTTTGAAATTATAGTTAAAACAAAAGATTTAACATTTGTTACCAAATTATACAAATTTGCCTATCAATACAGAGTTCTTCATCACACAGAATGACAGATATATGCTTATTTTCTTTGAGTTAACACTATGTACCATGTGAACTATCTCCACACAAGTTTTGTTCTTCTTCAAAGAACACTGCCTCAATTATTACCACAACAAGTAATTGTTGCCTACGATTATATACCATTACCATTATAATTGGAGTCACACGTAACTAAACAAATAGTTATCAAACTCAAACCACAAGTATATGGTTATTCGAAACAAATAACCGTCATCAGTTTGATTAATAATAAAGACAAATTTAATTTGTATATGATGATATACTACACTTGTACACACTAATTACATGGTCTTGTTCTTGAATATCAAATAGGCAAAGATAACCACCAAGATAAACTTAAAATTCGATTATGCATGCTTGATCATATATTTATATCATTTACGCTTCCTATTGGCAATTATTGCCACTTCAAATACACTACTTTCTTAATATCAAGTATTATATTAAGCACGTAATAATATTACCAGAATCATATATACCATGATAATCATTTCATGCAATTTATATCCATGCATATCAAGGTTCGAAGTAAATTATGGATAGAAAATTGTGTACCAGTAAGTATGGTTGAACCAAATTCATTCCACTTCTGCATCGGAACCTGCACCATTATCAATCAATCCCCGTAATCCATTTTTTCAAACTAGCTAGTAAGTTTTTGAACATAACCTGTGCCTTTAACAATTCATCTCTTTCAACGAATACATACCAAGACTCTGCAGTCCTCTCCAAACACATCTGTACTCGAGTCTACAAATCTTGATGTCTTTGTATTTTAGTAACACTTTAACAAATTTCAGCAATGATTATCACAAAGAAAATACTTTATACGTTTGTTAGAAATCTTTGGTCTTGGTATATGGTGTGTGATAATCCTGGATATCTTACTTGAATCGTGTTGAGTTCATTTTCCGTATAAAGTATTTCGACCATATATATGCCTGGGTTGCACGAAATCTCTATCGAGATAATTCAAGAAGAATAAAAATTTGTGTCTAGGCACAAGATCACAAATCAAGAACAAGAGAGTAATTGTATGTTTTTTCGTTCTGTTCTGAGACCAATATATCTGGTATATATCAGATAATTAAATGACAGTTTACAACAGTTTTGGGTGGTTAAAACCAAAATACTTATAACCAACAGACAAGTAGTTTACGGCGTAATGTCTTTACTACTTCACTTGTTACGGCGTAACCATCATTGGTTACGGCGTAACCAACAAGCCTTTGATACAGGCAACAGGTTACGTCGTAACCTAACCACATAGGTTACGGCGTAATCAACCCAAAATCTTTGTCCCTTTCCCTGCATGTGTTTACGGCGTAACCAGATATGTTACGGCGTAACACCTGTTAATCCTGTCTTGGTGGATTTCGTATTAGCTCAACGAGTGTGCACTCCACACTTCCCTAACTCGTATTCGAGCCGAATATGAAATCTCATTAGTCTCTAGTAAATCATCATTACCTAAATGACCGCCAATGACACTAAAATCACCAACACACACACTAGCATATTTAGTCCCTTTTTCAAAGTAAATACAGCGTCAATGTAGTTGTCAATTCTTGCATGTTTCGTCCTTTTGAGGATCGCCAGTGTAATTAACGAAACTTGAAAAAATTGACAAGATGACGAAACTTGCAAAAAAAATTGACAACCACAGGGACGCCTGCTGACTTACTTTGAGAAAAATGACAAAAGGTGCTACTGTGTGTAAACCACAAAGACGAAGTTTAAAATTTACTGTATATTTTATTGCATATGTATTTTTTTAAAGCAAACTTATATTAGACCAGAGGCCAAAAGCCAAAAGATTATTTTCTAGAAAAGTTATATACCTTATTCAGACAAACGAATCTATTGTTTGGCTGTACGTTATGTAGAATTCCAAGTTGATCGACAAGAAAAAAGATTATATTCTCTTCTTTTTGGTAAAGAGCTTTTTAAAAAAATTAAGGATTTTTGTTATACTCCAGTTGCTTAATCTTGGAGTGTTTTGAACTTGTTTTACAACTTCTCTTGATGGATTGTGTAACGAAGAGCACGTCGGGACACTTATCTGGCCTGTCGTGACAATTTTGCGCAAGCAGACATATGCAACATCGGATAATGCAAAAACCCAAGACCACGATACATATAAAGGGCCGTATCGGAACTCTTTTATAAAATTGGGTCACACAGTCACGTTCTCATAACAATGTTACTCTTATTTTTTTTTCAACTCTAAACCCTAAACCCTAAACCTGATTTCTATTAACAAGATATTGTTTTCACGTCCAAAAGTATATGTAGACACATATAGTACATTGAAACGATGTATCAATTAAGCAAGGAAAATAAAGAAAATGAAGTGAAACAAAAAATGTTGTATTCTCGAGTATCATTTAAGGAAGAAAAAAAAGGAAAAGGACTGAAAAACAATGGTCGATTTCTTTCGACCTGGTGTATTTTCCGAAAATTAACACTTCGTCGAAAAAATGTATGAGTTTGAACTCACCTTGGTT